>JAFLJL010017279.1:12500-21217 GCA_018398815.1 Conus ventricosus | reverse complement strand
GAAAACAGCAGTTGGTTTGTTCTCCCTGCCAGGGCTTTCCGAAACAGGTTTACTCAAATATTTTGGTGAAGAGATCAGGATGGCCTTTTAAAAAAAAGAAGAAAAAAAGTTTGAGTTTGTTGTCTGACATCCAGTTTGTGTGTGTGTGTGTGTGTGTGTGTGTGTGTGTGTGTGTGTGTGTGTGTGTTTTGTGTGTGTGTTGTGTGTGTGTGTGTGTGTTTGTGCGTGCGTGCGTGCGTGCGTGCGGGTGTGTGTGTGTGTGTGTGGTGTGCGTGTGTGTTAGTCTGTGTGCGCGTGGTGTGTGTGTGTGTGTGTGTGTGTGTGTGTGTGTGTGTGTAATGTGTGTGTGTGTGTGTGTGTGTGTGTGTGTGTGTGTCTGTGTGTGTGTGTGTGTGTCTGTGTGTGTGTGTGTGTGTCTGTGTGTGTATGTGTGTGTCTGTGTGTTTTGCTGTCCCAACCTCTGCGCCACCTCAGAGGCAGTGCACCCACGCCGCTCATTCCGACACCCCGTCCACAGCCACAGCCCGGTCGGCCCTGCCGCAGCCCCGGCAATCCACAGGGAGCAGTGAATGTCAAGTCGTTAAGACGCAACCCACCGGAGGAGACACTGCACTGCTGCCGAGTCACTTCGGTGGTGTTCAGTGGCGCCTGTTCTGATCTAACATACGCAGGACACCACCTACTAAGCCCCCTACTGACGACAATAATTGCTTAGTCGCGGAGCCGGCGTGAGTGAGCTCTCCCTCCGGAGGGCACCACCACGTCCGTCCAACGACAGCCCCCATGGACTCGCCGATACCGGTGACCCCGACGGAACCAAACCAAGGCCACAGACGTGGAGAGGACATCGAAACTGAGGTCACCATGAGAGCAGGGCATGAAGGGCCACAGAATTTGAGACATTTTTTTTAAAATGCTGATCAATGAGAATGAGGATGATTAAGATGATGCTACGGATTTCCATTTCGGTCTGAGACTACATGACAGGGCTGTACTCTACGCTTCCTTTCATAATATATCCCGGTGTCAACCAGGCCCGAGAGATACAGGCACCTGCAGTGTTGGTCAGGAAGTTTGAGCAACACTCTCAGAAACGCATCCATTAAGTGGATGAAACTCGACTGTGTGGTCCGTCTTCCCAACTGAGTCCGCAGCAAACTCAACTCTGGGTAGGAGCCGGTCGGGGCAGAAAAACCCACATGACTTCTGATGGGATTCGAACCCACGACCTCCCAGTCGGGAGTCCGCGACGCTAACCACTTCGCCACGGCGGCTGGTGTGTTTGTGTGTGTTAGTCTCTCTCTCTCTCTCTCTCTCTCTCTCTCTCTCTCTCTCTCTCTCTCTCTCTCTCTCTGTGTGCGTGTGCGTGTGCGTGTGTGTGTGTATGCGTGCGCGTGCGCGCGCGCGTGTGTGTGTGTATGTGTCTGTCTGCCTGTCTGTGTGCGTGCGTGCGAGCGTGCGTGCGTGCGTGTGTGTGTATGTGTGTGTGTGTGTGCTGTGCGGGTGTGCGCTCGTGCGCGCGCGTGTTTGTGTGTGTTTGAGTGTGTGTGTGTGTGTGTGTGTGTGTGTGTGTGTGTGTGTGTGTGTTCTGGTCAGACACACAAGATTGAGCGATTTTACTCGTTGCTGGAAGATCAAAGGGGGAGGGGAGGGGGAGGGTCAAGAACAGTAAAGTTGAGTTGACAAGACTGTCGTCAGAGAGTCTGTGATAGATGAAAGACTGTTGGCTTACAAAGGCGGAGGCAGGATGAGTGTACGAAATGAAAACAATGTATATCTCAGGGTGGACGCCTGGAGCACACCAACTATTGACTCACTTAGCGAATCCAACTGAAGACTGTATCAGAGAGACCAAATGATGTGTTCATGTATAGCACATGCACATTGACACACACACACACACTCTGGACATGTATAGCACATGCACATTGACACACACACACACACACACACACACACACACACACACACACACTCTGGACATGTATAGCACATGCACATTCACACACACACACACACCACACACACACACACACACACACACACACACACACACACACACACACACACTCTCTCTCTCTCTCTGGACTGTGTCAGAGAGACCAAATGATGTGTTCATGTATAGCACATGCACCTTGACACATATACACACTCTGGACTGTGTCAGAGAGACCAAATTAAGGGGTCATGTATAGCACATGATACGGACTCTGACCTTTGTATAGCTCGCTGTTTACTTCACTCATAAGAGAAACAGGTGGAGGGGGGGGGGGGGGGGGGGGGGGGGATGGGGAGAAGTGACTAGGCTACCTCCCATGTAAAACGAACTTCGTTTGTTGTTGCTTTCGCGTAGTTAACAACTTATGGTGTGACTAAACATCTCTCTCTGCCCGTCTACCTGCCTGCCTACTACCTTCCTGTACGTCCCTTCTTCTGTCCGTGTGTGTGTGTGTGTGTGTGTGTGTGTGTGTGTGTGTGTGTGTGTGTGTGTGTGTGTGTGTGTGTGTGTGTGTGTGAGAGTGTGTGTGTGTGTGTGTGTGTGTGTCTCACTCTTCTCTCTCTCCTTCTCTGTATGTGGTGTGTGTGTGTGTGTGTGTGTGTGTGTGTGTGTGTGTGTGTGTGTGTGTGTGTGTGTGTGTCTTTGTGCGTGCGTGCGTGTGCATGCGTGCGTGTGCATGCGTGCGCGTGCATGCATGTGCGTGTGTGATTTCGCGTGCGCGCGCGCGCGTATGTATGTGTATGTGCACGTGCGTGTGCATGTGTAATAAAAAGCAGAACACATCCGACGAAATGACACCTATCTGGTATAAATCTGTTGATTCTAACCTGACGGATCTGCTCATCCCAGCACACTGGGTCCGTTCTTCGCTCAGTACGTGCCTTCTATATCCCTCTGTCCCTACTAAGAAACTTTTGGTCATGGTCCCTTTGCCTGGTATGCTCCTTTTCATCTGGAACCAACTCTCACATCAACTGAGAGACCCTGAGAGACTCTTCTGTCTCTGCCTTCTTTCAAATCATAACCTGAAAACATTTTGCCTTTCCCTGCGTGATACACGAAATATACTGGAAAGATCGGTTAAAACACGCACGCACGCATGCACACGCACGCACGCACGCACACACGCGCGCGCGCGCGCGCGCGCGCGCGTGCGTGCGTGCGAACGAGATTTGGATAGAATATGATTATCGTGGATGAAATTTGGCTTGTTTCTGTTGCTACATGCACGACGTTTGGAACTGATCACTCCATACGCCTGTAGAGACACCAGGCAGTGACGAGCATCAATTTCATGTCCGTTTCATTTCAGTCAAAGCCGATAGCGCGGACTTCCTCATTGTTCGCGCACAACCCAGTCGATCGTAAAGATCCCAAAGATCGTAAAGATCGGGGATTGTGCACGCTATAGGTCAAAGGCCATTCATTTGAGAAGCCTTCAGTAAGAAGTTTTTGTGGTGTGTTTGTGGAGGGGGGACGAGGAGGTGGAGGTTGAGGGGGGGTGGGGAGTAATATGTTGTTTAAAACGTACGTCACCTGCGCCATCTGCTGACAGCTGCGTCATTGATCAATGAAAGATCGGTTAATGCGCAAGATAGAGATTATGTTAAAAAAAAAAAAAGAAAAAAAAAAGACGGGCGAAACGACAATAGAAATTCTCTCTCTCTCTCTCTCTCTCTCTCTCTCTCTCTCTCTCTTTGTTTGCCTCTTGCTGTCAGTCTCTCTCCCTCTTCCTATGTGTCTGTCTCCCGATTGTTCTTTTTCTCGTTCGGTCGGTCGGTCTCTGTATCTCTGTGTCTCTTTCTTTCTTGTCAAATAGATAAATAGATGTGAGCGTGGACACACAGATACGTTTGTTTGTATATACCGCGCGCACGTGTGTGTGTGTGTGTGTGTGTATGTGTGTGTGTGTGTCTATTGTGTTGAGTGGTGTTTGCGTATGTGTGTGTGCTGTTTTGCATCTGTGCATATGCACACATGTGCACCGTGCGCGCGCGCATACACACACACACACACACACACACACACACACACACACACACACAGAGGAACACTCCGACATGTGCTTTTGTTCATGAGAGCAGCAACGAGCGTGCATAATCATCTTGAAAACTCAGTCAAGTGCGAACCGCTGTTTAATGAACAGACGCTGTTCGGTTGTGCGCGAACAATGAGGAAGTCTCTCTCTCCTGTGCTGGTATTGCTGGCGACAGGAGGACGGGGGGGGGGGGGGAGAGAGAGAGAGAGAGAGAGAGAGAGAGAGAGAGGAGAGAGGGGGGGGGCTGCGCGTGCGCGCGCGCGAGTGACGCCCGCGGTTCCTTTTCATCTGGAGAACGACCCTGCGAACAAAGAAAGAGAGCCGTCAGCCGAGAAGAATTGTTCACATATGTCACTGGCTTGTAATCGCGTAACGTAGGCCTAAGTGGAGTCAGAAATCAGGATATATGTACCTCCCCCCCCCCCCCCCCCCAAACACACACACACACACACACACTTCTCTTCCCCCTCCCTTCCCATCCCTATCTTCCTCCCTCTCCTCCTCTCCCCAATCACCCTCTCTCTCCTTTCCTCATCCCCCCCCCCCCCCCTTGTTCTCTCCCAACCATCTTCTCTCCTCTCCCAGAGAACAAAGAGAGAGAGAGAGAGAGAGAGAGAGAGAGAGGACCAGTGGGGAAGCTCGATTCGCCCAGCTGCTGGGTTTAGATGTCATGACATGACATGGGATGTTATGGAGTGGTGTGGTGGAGAGGGTGGGGTGGGTGGGGGGTATATTAAAGTCCTAGAGCAGGAGAGAGTGGGGAGGGATGGAGGGAAGGAGGGGGAAGGGGGAGAGAGAGAGAAATGACAATAACACTGTGATAACAAGAGAGAGAGATAGTGGGGGAGGGTATAATCGCACGCACGCACGCACGCACGCACCAACGCACGCACGCACGCACGCACACACACACACACAGAAGTGACAATAACATAGTGACAACCAGACAGAGAGTGGGGGACTAATCACACACACACACACACACACACACACACACACACACACACACACACACAGAGAGAGAGAGAGAGAGAGAGAGAGAGAGAGAGAGAGAGAGAGAGAGAGAGAGAGAGAGAGAGAGAGAGAAAACTCGAAATCTTTAATGAGGGTGAATAGATAAGCTGGATGCTTTTTTACACTATGCCCTCAAAATAACAATAAACAATAAGGAACAATTACATCAATTTGACAAAATTAAACACAACAATAAGAAAAACATTCTTTTTTTTTATATATAGCAAATAGTAAGCAGTCTCCTTATAACGTATTTCACACCACACACACACACACACACACACACACACACACACACACACACACACACACACACAACTGGACATACGTAAGCATCCCATAGGTATACATAAGAGAGGAAGAGGGAGAAAGACAGGTAGACAATGACACAGCAAGTGACAACCAGAGAGAGAGAGACAGACAGACAGACAGACAGACAGAGATGAGATGCGAAATATATAGGAAAGATCGATTTAAAAACACGCACGCACGCACGCACGCACGCACGCACACACACACACACACACACACACACACACACACCACACCACACACACACAACACACACACACACACACACACCACACACACACACACACACACACGCACACACACACTACCTCGAAAGTTAGAAACAGGATGTTGTTGCACGCTCAATACCATTCATTCCCATGTCAGGAGGGCTGGCCGATACATCAACGACAAAACTGACAACGACCAGACTCATATTCATTATATATGTATATATCATCATCAGCTGCCACCGTGATGAAAGCATCCGCCCTTGTTTGTTATTCTTTTGTCTTCTTCCATGTAGACGTTTGGAGGAGGATGCGGTGGCTGGATGGATCTTCTTGCTGTTGTGTTTGACTTGATACAGCAACAGTTACCAAAAATACAACAACAACAACAACAACAAATCTGTCGGTAAATACTGTATAATTATTATGTTCACACATCAAGGATCTTCTTCTTTCTTCGTCGATCACCACGTTAGATGGATACACCAGTCTGCCTCGCAAACGCTGCCGTCCTCTCCAGGGCTGCCTGGCCGCCATGCAGCTTCTCGTTCAGGGCCTTTGCCTCAGGCCACGTTTCGTTCCTCAGGGCGTCATGCAGATGGCAGTGCTGCAGGAGATGTTCGGTTGTCATAGCAGCTGTATGGCATGGGCACATCTCTGACTGTCCGATCTTCATCTTGTTATACAGGTGAGCGTTCAGCCTGTTGTGACCCGTCCTGAGCCTCAAGATGATGACCTGGTCAGCCCTGCTCAGGCTGTGGTAGCTGTCATTTTTGTTGTATGCCGGATGCCGCTGAGACCATTTCTTTTGGACAATGCTCCTGACGATGGTTTTTTCGTCCTTGTATGACACGGAAGTATCTGTCTGGTCCAGCTTTCCGCCCTCCTTGGCCAGAGCATCGGCAATCTCATTTCCCTGTACCCCGCAGTGTGCAGGGATCCACTGTAGGGTAAGATTTGCGCTCTTTGCTAGTATTGCCAGGGTGCCAGACAGCTTGTCCAGTTCTTTTGATTTTGGGTTTTGCAGAGCCTGTAGAACAGAGAGGGCGTCTGTGAAGATGACGATATTGTCATGGGTCCTGTTGTGGTTCCTGGGTGAGCCTCTCTGCTGCTTTCTTCAGAGCATCTGCTTCTGCCTGAAGTTTGTGGAGAACTTTCCGTCGCAATGGCGCATCGCTCTTCACCATCCGTGTACGTGATATACACGCCTCCGCCTCCGTCTCTGGTTGCTTCAGTGGCAGAGCCATCAGTGTATGCATGTGTCCATTGATCAGACGGGTAGTTTGCTTGGATATGAGCTAGTGTCGGGGCCTCCTAGCTAGGTCTGCCTGTGTCCCCTTGTTGCATACTCCTGGGATAGTAGTCTGGAGGATGGGGTAGGCTTCTTTCTTCCAAGCTGGAATGGTAGTGTTCTTTGGCAATGGGCTTGCCGTGTGCTCCAGCAGTTCAGGGTTCCTTCTCTCACGTATTCTGCTTTCGTGGATGAAGCTGGACCTTTCAGGCGTCCTTTGGTGGGCTTTTCCATTCTGTTGTTCATTGGGTGGCTCTCCAGTCTTTTGTACTTGGCTGCCTGTGTCATGACCTTGATATCTCTTCTGTCCTCCATGCTGTGCAGGCCTGTGACTGTTTCCAGCTCTTTGATCGGTGTCGTCCTCATGGCTCCGGTCATGATCCTCATTGCCTGGTTTGGATCCTAGCAATCTTGTCCGTGTGAGACTTGGCAGCTGTTGAGGTTGCTGCCAGGCCATACTCCATGACAGGTCTCACTCTGCCGACGTACAGTCTCTTCTGAACTCTTTGGTCAGCACCCCACTGGGTTCCACTGAGCTTTTTCATCAGTGCAAGACGCCCTTTTGCTCTGGCCTGACTTTTCTGTAGTTGGTGTTTCCAGGTCAGGCGGCGGTCCAGGGTGACTCCAAGGTAAGTTGGGTGTCTTCGTGCTGGAGTTCATGGGAGTTGATCTTAAGGTTGGCCTTTTGTTCCAGGCTTGATAGGGAGAAGATGGTGTAGGTTGTCTTCCGCTCATTGATCTTGACCTGCCATTTGTTTGTCCAGGCTTCTATTTCTCCGAGGGCCATTTTCAGTCTGTAATTGGCAGTAGAAAGATGCTCTTCGCTGCACCATATAGCAAGATCATCAGCATAGATTGCTCCCTTGACGTTTCTTGGCAGTCTGTGGATGATGTCTTTTATGAAGACAAGGAAGAGCGTGGGAGACAAGACTGCACCCTGTGGGACTCCTTGTTTCAGGACCTTTTTTCTGCTGTAGTGTTGCCCAGTCCGTGTTCTTGCTTTTCTGTTGTTCAGATATTGGTCAATCCATCTGAACATTCGTCCGTGGACTCCACACTGTCTCATTTTCAGTTTCAGCCCATCTTTCCAGGACTTTTTCGAAAGCTTTCTCCATGTCAATCCAGACTGCTAGAGTGTGCTTTTTTTTCCTGGAATCCATCTTCGATGGCTTGGGCAAGGTAAGTTACCTGGTCTTCAGTGGAGTGGTTGCTTCTGAAGGCTGCCTGCTCTGGACTGATGTGGTTCTTTTCCTCCAGGTGCCACATGAGTCTGGTGTTGATCATGCGTTCCAGCAGTTTGCCAACGCAAACTCAGGAGGCTAAATTGGCCTGTAGCTATCAGCTTTGGACTTCTCCTTGCCATTTTTGTGGACAGGTACCATGGTAGCTTCCTTCCATATCTGAGGCACAATTCCTGACTTCCAGCTTTCATTATACAGCTGCAAAAGCTTTTTCTTTGCCTTTGGGCCGAGATGGAGGAGCATTTCATTGGTGATCTGATCCGCACCTGGGGCCTTCTTTTTTTCAGAGATAGCATAGTTCTTGTAGTTCTCTCGAGGTGAAGGGCTGGTTTATCTCTGGTTCACCTTCATGGCCAGTAAAAGTGTCTAGTGCTTCTCGGACTTCTTTTGTCTGACTGCCGTAACTTCCAGGTCGCTATTGTCTGCATACTGTTGCATGTGCTCGTCTGCAGCTTGCTTTCCTGTCTTCATCTGGCCATCTTTCAAGAGAGTGATGGGTGAGCTTCTGCTGTCCTCATCGTTTAGGGCTTTTGCAGTCTCCAGAGTTTCTGGCCTTCTTTGTCCAGGTTTAACTCCTCTGTTTTTTCCACCCAGCTTCTTCTTGCTTCTTGGT
>JAFLJL010017279.1:0-2500 GCA_018398815.1 Conus ventricosus | reverse complement strand
TGATTGTATATGCATTGCTGACGCTATTGATCAGTCCAGTCATGCGTTTACAAGTGATTGGGACATCAAGAATAAGCAGACGGTCAGGTGGACGGGAAAGGATAATATAGGCGGACAAGAGAAAGGAATGGATGGAGGAAGGTTGGGTGATGGAGGTGTGGGGGGGGGGAGGGGTGGTTGGGGTGGGGGGGGGGGGGGGGGAAGGGGAATCCAAATATACCATCAATGGGGGGGACTTGTCTCAGATTTAACTCCGGTGGGGTCAAACTTGGATGGGGGAGGTAGCCTGACCCTCCGGTCTGGGTTGCCACAGGACCAGCACGAGCTGCAATTCGAAACGAACGAGGACGGACGTCCGTCCGGCGCCTCTCCCCCCCCCCCCCCCCCCCCCCCCCCCCCACACCCCACCCCCCACCCCCCCCAACTGCCCAATTAAAAAGTAACACGAGACGTCCTAACTGCCCGCCCAATAGCCTATCGCCTGCCTGTCCCCCCTCTCTCTCTCTCTCTCTCTGTGTTCCTGATGTGGAACAGTGTAGTTAATTGTCACATGATTGCACTTAATTGGGGAGTGAGGGCCTTTTCTTTACAGTCTGTCTTACCTCCCTTCCCTGTGTGTGTGTGTGTGTGTGTGTGTGTGTGTGTGTGTGTGTGTGTGTGTGTGTGTGTGTGTGTGTGTGTGTGTGAGAGAGAGAGAGAGAGAGAGAGAGAGAACACACAAACATACACAAAACACGCATGCACGCGCGCGCGCGCACGCACGCACGTACACACACACACACACACACACACATGTGCGCGCGCACGCGCGGGCACACACACACACACACACACACACACACACACACACACACACACACACACACACACACACACACGCCAGGACAATCAGGCTGGATGTCGATATATTTATGAGACAAGATTTCTGTGCGAACGTGTTCCCATAGTTAAGTGAAACGAAAGCTGCATGGCTCCGAACGATCCTCGTGTTACATAATTATAATCCGGCACACCCCACCCCCCTTATACTCCCCCCCCCCCCCCCCCCCCACCTCTGTTTACTCCATAGGAGTAAATCAGTGTGGTGTACTACTATGATGAACGTGAAGTGTGCGGATACGGGTGGGGGTGTGGCGTGGGGGGGGGGGGGGGGGGGGGTGTTACAAGCTTTTGTGTATGTTCGAAAGAAACTGATCATCTTTTCATTTCTTTTTTGTAGTTTGAGGGGTGGGGCCCGGGGATGTTTGTTTACTTGCTTTGATTTTTTTATTTTTTTTGGGGGGGGGTGGGGGGGGTGGAGTGGGGTGAGATGGGAGGGGGTTGTTAACATGCACGGTACTGATTTTGACACAACCAGACCTGGCCCTAGGGCCCTGAACAAGGCCCCACTACAGTCGGAGAGAGAGAGAGAGAGAGAGAGAGAGAGAGAGAGAGAGAGACGGGGGAGGGGGTGTGGCAGGGGAGGTGATAAATAATGTGAACTGAACTGAATACAGTGTGATCTCTGAACACCCCGTGCCGAGGGGTTCTGTCCCATTGATGACGCTGGGACTGCCGTCTGCCAGTGACCCCCCCCCCCCCCCCCCCCCCCATGAGGTGAGGAGGAGGAGTGGAGGGGGAGGCGAACTCCGCAGCCACCCTCCCTTCCTCTGGAACCTTCCCTCCGACAAGGGGCAGCGAGCGATTCCTCTGCCGGAGTCTGGCAGCGAAGGAGAAAGTGCAGTGTGTTTGATTCTTTTAAAGTGGTGTGAATTAACTTCAGCATGACTACTGACCTTCCCGACTGTGTGTGTGTGTGTGTGTGTGTGTGTGTGTGTGTGTGTGTGTGTGTGTGTGTGTGTGTGTGTCTGTCTCTGTCTCTCACTGTCTCTGTCTGTCTGTCTGTCTCTCTCTCTCCTCTCTCTCTCTCTCTCTCTCATCTCTCTCTCTCTCTCTCTCTCTCTCTCTCTCTCTCTCTCTCTCTCCTCTCTCTAAATCAACATCAGCATGACTACCGACCTTCCTGACTCTCTGTCTGTCTGTCTGGCTGTCTGTCTGTCTGTCTGTCTGTCTGTCTGTCTCTCTCTCTCTCTCCTTCCTCTCTCTCTCTCTCTCTCTCTCTCTCTCTCTCTCTCTCTCTCCTTCTTCTTCTTTTTTTTTTGTTTTTGAATAACAACTTCACCAATATTAGATCTTGTGCCGTGTGCACACAGGCCACTCCTTTTACACCCCGACTCTCACTTTCTTAGTTCAAAGAGGGAAAAGCTTCGTGGTGCAGTTCATTGTGATGTACCATCCCCTATAAACCATGTTCTGATAGAGCGTTAGGACTTGCATGATGTTAGACATAAACATTTCACAACGGACTCTATGAACATCTTGTTCATAGATAATTATGTCCCCCACCTGATGTGGTTAAAAAAAAAAAAAGTTTCTGAATGAGATAAAGATTTTTCTTCAACTGACGGTAAGATTTTACGGAAGAAAGATTTCAACGAAATTCCGAACCGGTTTTTTTTTT
>JAFLJL010017278.1:25270-38329 GCA_018398815.1 Conus ventricosus | reverse complement strand
CTGTAGTGCGACTATGAACATTTGCCGTGTTACTTGTGCGAACGTTTGCCGTGTTGAGGTATTCCATCTTACTGTAGTGCGACTATGAACATTGCCGTGTTACTTGTGCGAACGTTGCCGTGTGAGGTATTCCATCATACTGTAGTGCGACTATGAACCATATGCATGGACTGTGCGTACGTTGCCTGAGTTGAAATATTATATTCTTTTTACTATAGATCGACAATGAACCTTTGCCATGTCA
Organism: Conus ventricosus; assembly: GCA_018398815.1. Taxonomy (NCBI): domain Eukaryota; kingdom Metazoa; phylum Mollusca; class Gastropoda; order Neogastropoda; family Conidae; genus Conus; species Conus ventricosus. The sequence goes on along the minus strand of JAFLJL010017278.1, from coordinate 38,085 downwards.
CATATGCGTACATTTGCCTGTGTTGAGAGTATTCCATCTTTACCATAGTGCCACTATGAAGCATTTGCCTTGTCACATATGCGTACATTTGCCGGTGTTGAGAGTATTATAGCTTTACTATAGAGCCACAATGAACTATTTGCCTTGTCTCACGTGTGTACATTTCTCTGTGTTGTAAATGTTTATATCTTTACTATAGTGCGACTATGAACCATTTGCCTTGTCACGTATGTGTACATTTCCCGGTGTTGAAAGTATTCCTTCTTTACTACAGTGTGACCGTGATTCATTCGCCATGTTACATGTGTGTACGTGTGCCCGTGACTGAAAATGTCCATCTATACTATAGTGCGACTTTGAATCGTTTGCCATGCCACATGAGTGTACATGTTGTCTATGTTGAGGGTGTTACATCTTTATAATGAATTGGGCATAGGCTTAAGGAACACTGTCTGCTAGGTTTCTAAAAAAAAAAATAAAAAAAAATAATAAAAAAATAAAAAAAGCTCTGTCACAGAACCAGTCCGAGCCTCTTTCTTCTTGTTTACAGACTTAACATGTAAAAGTCGTACTGATCAACAATGGCAGTATCATAAGAGTTAAGTTAAGAATTGTTGATGGGGTGAAGGAGCAGTTAGTAATGCTTCTCTTAAATCTTGACTAAAAGGTTGTGTGGTCAAGGTTGTGTGGTCAAAGTTGTGTGGTCAAGGAAAAGTGAGTGGGGGAACGGGGATGGGGGGGGGGGGGGGGGGGGGGGGAGGGGGGGCATTGTCTTACGTCCTGGACACAGCAAAATGTATGGAAACTACCGAAGAAGGGCTCTTTTCCGCGAAAATGAATTCGTGTTCAAGTCTTTGCTGCTCTGAATTTCGCAAGGATTGTCATTCGTTGTCATGTATTGTTATCTGAAACACTCCGAAACTCAAACAGTCTTTCTTCTTTCAAGTCCTCCCTCAAAACAACTCTCTTCAAAACATAAATTTTTCTGCTCCTTCGCTGTGTGTGGGTGTGTGCGTGTGTGTGTGTGTGTTTGTGTGTGTGTGTGTGTGTGTGTGTGTGTGTGTGTGTGTGTGTGTGTGTGTGTGTGTGTTTGGGCTTATTGCTGTAAGCGCTTAGGGCTTTTGTTTAAGATTAAGCGCACTAAATGTTCCTTATTATTATTATTATTATTATTAAACATAGTTCGTGTGTGTGTGTGTGTGTGTGTGTGTGTGTGTGTGTGTGTGTGTGTTGTGTGTGTTGATCGAGAGAAGATGTGAGAGAGAGAAGGGGGGCGGGTTGGTCAAGACACGAATTATCAACCACAGCAATGCGAGTGGGAAAATGATATTTAGACATGTCTAAATGTTCCATTAAGTATATGTCCAGGCATGTCCAGCGAGGAGGCTGCCTGGTTTTGGAGCTCCGTTTTAAATCATTTTTACATCTTTTACGCCTTACATCTTTTACTCATACGAGTAACCGTGAATTTAATAATCAGCACTGTTGCTGTTGGTATTTAACGCTTATTATTTTTAACGAAATTGTGTTTAACCCTTTCAGGTAAGGTGAGTCTTTCTTACTTGGCTTTTCAAGATGGCTACCGGCGTGTTGTTCCTAGGCTTCGTTAAAAGTTTTCTACTTCTCCTTGCTGTTTCCACATGTGACAAGAACAACAATATCCCTAGCACTCAGTTTAATTTTGAAATTTTAGATGTAGATGTAGACGCCTTTCGTTCCATTTTTGCAGGTTATAAAACTTTGTGCAACCTGAACCATGTTAGCCTCCTGTGTACACCTGTGCCGAGTACTGTTCTCACGTCGATTACTAGGCCCAGATTTGAACCTCTGATTTCAATTAACGTCAGAAATAGTACAGTGATAAGGAATTGTTTGAATAAAAGAGTCAGACATAGAAGAGTTAAATCATGGCTTTTAAGCCTTATCCTGCTATCGGGAGACATTGAACTCAATCCTGGTCCGTCCACCAAAGTAAAATATCCATGCGGAGTTTGCAATTTGAGAGTCACATGGAAACATAAAGCAGTTGCCTATGACGTCTGCAATACATGGTATCACACTAAATGTATGTTATTAAACTTAGCAGTTTATGAAGCATTATGCAATAGTGATATATCCTGGACTTGTTTTACCTGCGGGCTTCCAAACTTTAGTTTGAGACTCTTTGAGGATTCTATTGAAGACTGCAGCTCAGAAAGCAACCGTTTTGACCCTATCTCGCCAGACCGATCCCCAAAAGAAAACTTGACATTTTGTCCTAAGTTTGCATCCACCCCTGATTCTAAAACTGATAAAATCCCAAATCATAAAGTGCAACTGAACTCCAAATCATTAAGAGAAAAAGATAAACTTAAATGCATAGTCGTAAACTTTCAATCTCTTATCAAGAAAAAGGAAGAACTCAGTAATTTAGTCACCGAAAAAAACATTGATGTTGTAATTGGAACAGAAACTTGGCTAGAAACTGGAACATCCAGCAGTGAACTTCTAATGGAGGATTTTGATATTAATATAGAAAGGACAGACTTGGAAAAAGAGGTGGGGGAGTCTTGATTGCCATTAGGAAGAACTTAGCCAGTGAGGTTTTATATCAAGGCAAAAATAGTGAAAGTTTATTTTGTAGGATTAATTTTAAGAATAAGAGACCTGTCATTGTTGGATCAGTTTACAGACGTCCAGATTCAGATGAAAATGATTGTTCGTCTATTTGCAGAGACATTTCTGACATTGTTTTGGCCAATAGGAAGGCAATATTATGGATTGGTGGAGACTTTAACTTACCAGATATTGATTGGCGCGAAGATGCCATACTTTGTAATCAATACAGTAAAAATATTAATACTCAGTTTTTTTATACCACCAAAGACCTTGGATTAGTGCAGTCAGTTGAAACACCAACTCGTGGTAAGGCATTCCTGGATTTATTTTTTACCAATTGTCCAGGCGCTTTAGGCAATCAGGAATTAATTGCAGGCCTGGGTGATCATGACATAATTCTCTTAGAGAGCAACTTTCAACCATTTGAAAGAAAACCCTCTAAACGTACCATCAGACTCTGGAACCATGCAGACTTACCAAAATTGCGCAGGGATACTCATGATTTCAGTCGTCTTTTTTGAGGTCCCATAGTGTTAAAGATAATGTCAGTGACCTTTTGAAGTGTATAAAAACTAACTTGGAATTTATTATGGATGACAACATACCTACTAAAATAACTTCAAGCAAGAACCACCAGCCATGGATTACTACAAAAACTAAACGTTTGTTGAGAAGGAAACATCGTTTCTTTAAGAAGATGAAACTTCACCCTAATTCAGAAAGATTACTGGTTAGGTATAAACATATTAAGAGAAGTTGTCAGAGAGAATGTAGGCTTGCTCACTCCAATTATGTTAATTCAATGATTTCAGAAGGTGATCATCAAACAAGAAATTATGGTCTTACATAAGGAGTAAGAGACAGGACAACATTGTGATTCCAGACCTGAGAAACAACCAGAATAACCTAATACAGGACCCTGAAGGGAAAGCAAATTTACTAAACAAGCAGTTTTGTTCAGTTTTCCTCAAATCCCAAGCCTTTAATTAACGTTAGACTAAAGGATGATGATAAACTCCCTGAAATGCAAAACACAGAGAGAGAGAGAGAGAGAGAGAGGAGAGAGAGAAGAGAGAGAGAGAGAGAGAGAGAGAGAGAGAGAGAGAGAGAGAATGAATGAATGATAATTTATTCAAAAAGGCCATGGCCCCATCTGAAGGGGGTCAAACATATGAACTGTGAATAATATAATAAATCAAAATCAAAATTATCATTTTAACACACGCTATGTCTATGTAAAACGTACAAACATATTTACTTTGCTCGTACTTATTCAGATAAAGCTCTAATGCGTTTAAATGATTTGTACAGGTATATTGCTAAGTTTCTTATTACGTTTTCATTTTTTGTTGACAGTAGCAATATTAAACGAAAATTAGATGGTCTACTATAAAATTTTGGCGGAATGTACTTATTTCTTAAATCATTCAACATTGGACAGCTAAACACGAAATGAATCTCATCCTCTATTGCTGAACTACATAGACGACATGTGGCAGCTCCATTTCCACCATACTTATATCTTTGGGAGTGCACAGCGATATCAGATACTCCAAACCTAAACTTGGTTAGCGCAGTTCTTACAAAAGTACACAAGGACAATGAAATGTATGGTTCAATCAAATGATTAACTTTAAACAATCTATACAATGAAAATCTGTCACTCGTCTGAATATGAGAGTCCCATTCCTGCCACCTACAATCAATGATGCGTTGTTTGAAACAAGCCAAAAGCTTCTTGCACATCCAACACCCTGACTCATCCATGCATAGAAAAAACCATAATTTACATAAACATTTACGTACACTACTTGCCCATGTTTGCTTACCTCTTTGATCAAGTATATACATAGTCTTATACGCCATAGCAGGTAGTCTGTTATCATTCATTTGAACTACTTTTAACCAATATTTTATACATTTCGTGTAAGCATTTAAGTAAATAGGATACCTTCCAAGTTCTCCGTAAATAAGATCGTTTGGAGTCTTTTGATCAACATGCAAAAATTTTTTCATAGCAAATAAATGTATTTTTTCAATGTCTTGATTGTTTGTCAATCCCCATATCTCAGCTCCATAATAGAGCTACTGGTTTGAACTTGTATATCAAACAATTTAAAAAATATATTCGGGGAATACTTATCAAACTTATACATTAAGGACAAAATGCTCACGACAGATCTTTTGGCTCGGCTGACCAGATCTTGGCAAGTAAACCTAAAACTAAGCCTAGTTGAAAAATATAGTCCGAGATATTTATATACATTGACAACAGGCATCTGAATGCTTCCATATAACCATTGTTTCACGTGCCGCTAAATACCCTCCTTTACGAAAAACTATAATGTTAGATTTTTCCATGTTCACTTTAAGTTCCAGTCTCTCCGCCGCCGAATATAATTGATTTAGTTGATTTTGTAAACCGATCGGAGTTTCAGACAACAGGACAATATCATCAGCAAAAAGCATAATAAATAATTCTGTTAAATCAAATGTTACACCATGTTTACCATTCGCAATGATTGTTGAGCCAAATCATGATAAATAAGAAAACAAGATGGGGCTACACACATCGCCCTGTTTTACTCCCCTTGTACATTTTATTAAATCGCTAACTCTAGCACCACTTTTAACTCTAGCTTTAACATCATAATACATACTTTCTACACAGCGGTAAAGTTTTCCTTTTATTCCTTATTTCTCAGTATTGGCCATAAAAATGTCTTGAAATCGAGTCAAAAGCTTTTTCAAAATCTATAAAAGCTACATATAATTTTCGGTTATATGCAAACTGCTTTTGTATAGCTGCCAATAGAGTAAACATATGATCAGTCGTTGAATAATCTTTTTAAATCCAGCCTGATGTTCACCGGTAATATTATTATTTTCAACCCAGTCTGAAAGTCTTTTATTTATAACTGAGCTGTAAAGTTTACTTGATATATTACATAAGGAAATTCCCCTATAATTATTAGTGTTGTTGACTTCACCTTTTTTATATAAAGGCATTATTATAGACTCACACCAGCCCTTGGGATACATTCCTTTGTCAAACAGTGCATTAAACAATTTCACTAAAAAGTCAATGGCACATCCCCCCAAATTTTTAAAGAATTCCCTAACAAGCCATCAGGCCAGGAGCTTACGATTTTTCAGCTTTCTAATTGCGATTAAAATTTCTTCTTTTGTAATAGGTTGGTCCATGTAATCTGTGCATATGTCGTCTGTGATATTTTGGATAGCCTGAGGTGGAGCATCCTTTTCTAACACTTGTTTAAAGTGTTGATGCCACTCCTCCATAGCAATACTATTTCGAGGCTGAGATTTCTTGTTATGTAATGAACGCAGTGATTTCCAAAATTCTTGTTGATTATTCACAGAGTTCAGTATTTTCATAAACTGAAAATCATTATACAATTTCTGTTTTCTAAGCAGTAGATTTTTATACTCCCTTCTTGCTTTACAAAAAGCTGCCCCATCATCTTTGTCAGATGTCTTCCTAAATTGTCTTAAAAGTCTGCACATCTTTCGTTTCTCTTCCCTACATTCTGTATCTACCAGTCATTTTGTCTGTTTGATCTGTTGACACAGATACGCTGTTTCATACAAACTGCAACATTTTTCACAATATCATTGAACAACTCTAACGCATCATTTACATTAACATCAATCAACATCCTTGCCGACAAAAGCTTTTCACGAATGTGTTCAGAGTTGATCATATCACAAAAATGTTCAGCATAATCGTCATTCCACACGAATCTTTCCATATATTCCTTTTCACCCAATCCCCAATCATACTTAATTCAACATCAGACATATTCATGCAAAATTCCAAGGGCATATGATCAGATTCAATTTTGTCAGCAACCAACATACTACAGTGCTTAGTTATGTAGGCAAACAAATCACATGAAGACACAAAATAATCATTAACACTGTAACCTGAATCAGAAATGTATGTGAAACGACCAGACTTGTCGCCATTACATACACCATTTAACAAAAATAATCTTAAAGTGCTAACACATGTTTAAAAAATATTTTCCATATGTATTCAACATTTTGTCCTCAGAACATCTGGTAATCGTTGCGCTATCGCTCTTCTCAAAACAAGAATTCATCGTTATCATCATCATCATCATTACTCTCAGGGAAAACATTAGTTGTTTTTGGCATTAAAGTCCCCACACATCAGTAACGAAAAGTCTTCTGTAGATATGAAATGATCAATTAAACAATCTTCTAACTGGCTTATTCCGTTTTCCACATCAAACGCGGCATAGTATGGTGAGTGCTCTGGAGGGACATATGCACAAACATAGAGAACATTTTAGAAAAATGAAATAAAGTCTTGTCAAGAACAAACAACAGAAAATTAACCGTTACCCATATCGAGTTGCTTCACTTTTGCAACTAGGCTATTTTTAATCAAACAAATTACACCCCCTGAACACCTTCCCCTTCTGCGAGAATTTTACGGCAGGCTGAACAAACGCCGTATGTTCAGTGAACATTGTGTTATTAAAGTCTTCCATAAAAGTTTCGCCAAACAAATAAAGTCAAATTTAAGATATGTACTGCACAAACTCAGAATCTGAAACTTTAGATAACAAACCATTCACATTCCAATGGAGAAACATATATTTTTTATGTTTGCCATCATCCATAACAAAATTATCCGATTTCAAATCAAACTGGTCTTTGACATTTTTTGGCCCGCGACTGTTTCCTAAAAACTCTTCATCACTCATGGCAACATGCACACTCTTATCACTGTCCTTCGTCAACATCACCGCACGAACCGCGCGTGGCGGTGACCTCACTGATGTGTCATGAATTGTTCCATCTCTTCCACGTGCACAAAAGCGTTGCTCTCTTGTCGCACCAGTTGTCACCGGTGACTGTCTTTTTTGTCTACCTCTTTTACACCAAGTCTATGGACAGAACAGCGTCGGTTACAGGTCCAGGGGCGGCCACACCTCTAGGTCAACTCGATGATGCCCGTTTCTTGCTCATTAAGGACGAATTTCATTCCGTCTATTAACAAGTGGTCATAAATCATTGTCGCCCGTTTTCGTTGGTCCTTGGCCGCCTTAAGGTGAGGAGACAGCTTCTTCCTTATCGTCCTGATGCGCAGAGAGAAGTCTTCGCCGATGAAAACCTTGCTTCCTTGAAGATTCCTTTTCGCCTTCAGAATTTTCACCTTTCTTTGAAAAACGTGCAGCGAGCAACGATGGGCGAATCAGACTTTGCGTTCACTCGGTGGACTCGATCAAAACTGACGTCGGCGCTCAGTTCCAGCTTCTTAGAAATCAAGTCTTTCAAAAAAGCGTTCACAGTCATCACTTGTCTCGTTGGCCTGTCTGGTATGCCGTGCACAATGATGTTGTTTCTTTTCGAACGGTCTTCTAATCGCTGGTCTTCTTCTCCAAATTTCGCACACTATCTTGAAGGTTTTTGTTCGTTTCTTCCAGTTCATTATTTGACCGCCTGAGAGACGCTACCTCGCTTTTCAGTGATTCAACTTCTTCCTTCAAACCAACAAAGAATTCTTTGATCTCGGTCAGATCGTCTCTCAAGCTGTCGAACTTGTCACTCATGGAAGACAGCATGGACAAGGCAGGTTCAAAAACAGTGTCACTGTCAATTCTCTGTTGCATGGACGACTGTGCACTGTCCCCCTGGTGCCTCTGGCCTCTGTCCACACTCAGTCTCCGGCCACCACTAGAACCGGTCAAACATGATTGCTTGGTGTCCCTCTCGGGAGGTCCGGGGTTTGACTCGACGTCACCACACTGCATTAAAAGGTTGCTGAAGAAAATCACAGTGAGGAGCATCCCCACCATGACACCGTCCGTTCGGCTTGTCACTCGCAATGTCCGACATCGCATGGCAATCTTTTCCTTGACACGGCGACACATGAAATCGATGTAGACTGCCACAAAGGAGCCACATCTGCTCTGAAACTCAGAGCCACCTCCGGCATGGTCTTTTAGGTGTACTGTATACAACTTTCAGGATTGTACGTAACCTGTAGATCGCGTGATTTTATCGTAAACAGGACACACTCCAAAACACGTCTGTCTTCGTTTGAATTTCGTGAACACCCCCGAGAGAGAGAGAGAGAGAGAGAGAGAGAGAGAGAGAGAGAGAGAGAGAGAGAGAGAGAGATGATGTCACAGATAATGTCACCTATGGACGTCTTTTTTTCTATTGCGTCACTTGTTGTCATGCGGACTGAAAAAGAGCAGTGGCTCGAAAGCTTGCGCTTAAACAGACGGTGTTTTGTGTTTTTATTGAATTTAATGAAATGCAAAACATCTAAGTAAACAAAGCAGGAGTATTTAAGTTACTGACCAACATCAATGAAAACAAAGCTACTGGTCCTGATGGCGTTCCTGGCAAGCTCTTAAAATTATGTGCCAATGAATTGAGTGAGGTATACCAACTACTTTACCAAGCTTCACTGGACCAGGGAGTAATACCTGATGAGTGGCGAGATGCGAGCATTGTTCCCTTATTCAAAAAGGGTGACAAAACAAAAGCAGAGAACTATAGACCTGTATCTCTTACATCCATATTAGCAAAACTACTTGAACACATAATATATAGTAGCATAATGGACCATCTTGACAAATATGACTTTTTAGATAACCCCCAGCATGGTTTTAGACAGCGAAGGAGTTGTGAGACTCAACTTATAACAACTCTCAATGATTTTAATACCTGTCTTAACAACAGACAGCAAATAGATGCAGTTTTATTAGACTTTTCTAAAGCCTTTGATAAGGTTTGACGATGAGGGCCTGCTGCTTAAATTAGAACACATCGGCATTGGCGGTTCTTTGCTAAAATGGGCTGGATCATTCCTCGTTGGGAGAACGCAGAAAGTTGTGGAAGGGTCGTCATCCCATTGTAAACCAGTCTTGTCAGGTGTACCACAGGGAACTGTTCTGGGGCCCTTGTTTTTCTTAATTTATATAAATGACATAAGTAGAAATCTCTCTCCTGGAACTACTATAAGGCTTTTGCAGATGACAGCTTAGTATATAGAACAATCAGATGCAAGAATGATACACGCATTCTACAAGAAGATGTAAACGCTTTACAAGAGTGGGAAAAAACCTGGAAAATGGAATTTCATCCCCAAAAGTGCCAAGTGTTGCGTATATGTAACAAACGCTCACCAGCTAGATCAGAATATTCTATTCATAATACTATTCTTAAAGAAACCAATGCTGCAAAATTTAGGCGTGATTATAGATAGTCGTCTCAAATGGAAAGAACATTACAATTTAGTATGTAAGAAAGCAAATAACATCTTAGCTTTCTTATACAGGAATATCAATGACTGCCCCAAAAAGGTTAAAGACGACTGCTACAAAACACTGGTTAGACCAGTACTGGAATATGGTTGCTCAGTTTGGGATCCATACCATCTAAAGGACATTGATAACCTCGAAACGATTCAGAAGAGAGCAGCACGGTTCGTAACAGGGAACCACATCAGAGAAAAGGGGAATACTAGGAAGAACATGAGAAAATTAGAATGGAAAACCCTTAGAAGAGAGAAGAGCGTTTATCAAACTTAACATCTTCTTCAAAAACAGAGCTAAACTAATTGATATTCCAATGGAACAACTAGTATTGAATAATAGTAGCACCAGGAGTGGCGGTGTTATACCATGCCTGCATCAAATATTGACAGCCACTTACATTCATTTTATTCTAGTTCTGTACGGCTGTGGAACTTACTGCCGGGTGCCATCAAGATTGCCACAAATGCAGTCTCATTTAAAAAACAAATTGATACGACAGTTTTGAGATCTGCATATTGACGATTTTCTATTTTAACTTCCCCAGATATTTTACTGTTATCTGGGCCTGATTTGGCCATTGCTTTTAACTTCTTGAATATCGAGTGCGACCCCTTGTTGCCAAATTTGCTCCAGGGACCAACAGTCTGAGTCGCACTGTTTTATGTTATTTTATTTTTACTTTTTAACATGCGCGCTGGTAACCTACTCGTTTTTGAGTGAACCAGTATTTTAGGAAGAAGAAGAAGAAGAAGATATATCTTTCTTTTTAAAAGGATGCTTAACTGCTTTTTCATATTCTCTGTTCTTCCATTCCACCGTTTTCCACCTGATTGTGTTAGCAACGTCATAAGGGGATAAGGATTTTCTGGTCGGGGATAAACATCATGCTTTAATGTCGAACGTACCTTACTGAAAATTTCTGACGGAGATGGTGTGGTGAAAGATGATTCTGAACATACCGCACTGAAAATTTCTAAGATACGTACAGAAAATTTCTCTCGAAGATGGTACGGTACAAAATTATTTTGAACATACTGTACTGAAAATTTCTCTCTCGGAGATGGTATGGTACAAGATGACTTCGAACATACCGCACTGAAAATTTTTCAGAATTTCTAACGGAGATAATATGGTGTAAAATGATTTCGAACATATCGTACTGAAAATTCTCTCGGAGATGATATGGTACAAAATTATTTCAAACAACTATACAGAAAATTTATCTCTGATATGGCATGGTACAAGATGATTTCGAACATACCAAACTGAAAATTTCTCAGAATTTCTAACGGAGATGATACGGTGCAAAATGATTCCAAACATACCGTTCTGAACAATTCTAATAGAGATGGTATGGTGAGAGATGATTGCCAACATACGGTACTGAAAATTTCTTAAGGAAAGGGTAAGGTGCAAGATTATTCACAACATTAAACACAGAGACCCTCCATTGAGGAAACCTTTGAGGTTAAAGAGAAGACTATTAAAGTTCTTTGAAATCATTTACTTTCAGAGATGATGTAAGAACAGTAAGTTTGAGAAAATGTCTGTAAAGACTTTCAAAATGCTTTTTAGAAGGTTTTACTAGATGAATCCCAACATGTCGAGGCATAATCTACATCACTTTGATTTTAAGCGTGGAAATAAAGTTTCCAAGTGTGTTGATCCAAAATGTTTAAATCGCTTCGAGATAATTATTTTTTAGAATACTCTTTCATGTACACTTGAAAGTTGATTTGATCAAGTCACATTATGGAGAACGATGAGACCTAGGAGTCTATGAGACTTGTTTAATATAAGATTTTATCCTAGGCTTTCAGTTCCTTTCCAATAGATTTGGTGTTTTTGTTGTTTTTGCCTTCTTGGGACAGAGAGAGAGAGAGAGACAGAGACAGAGACAGAGAGGGAGGGAGGAGGGAGGGAGCACTAAGCACTCTATGATCATTAAGTATAGTCTGAAGCCTTTCTTTTTTTTTCAGAGTCGATCGCATCCCCAGCAGGTCAGTAGAACTTGCGCCATTTTCTCTGAGAGTAGTGTGCATTGGTATGCGTAGTGAACCTGACCTTTATGAGAAGAGTGAAAAAAGACCGTAAAAACAAAGAAACAACCAACCAACCGACCAACCAATTAACAACCAACCAACCAACCAGCCAGCCATCACCACCACCACCACCATCACCACCACCACCACCGCCACCACCAACAACAATCTTTAACCTTTGACGTAGAAATTCATATTTTGTACTAACGGAAAATGGTTCGAAAACTTAGAAAGTGTAGAGGCATCGTTTGAAAACTTGAGAACCTGTCTGAAGACTAGCCTTTTTTACTGTACTGTCTGGAGGTAGTTGGAACAGTGCTGTTAAGCGGTGTTTGCAGGAAATTCAATCTGTCACAGTGCTCTGTATAATACTGTACGTGAGTTATACATAAGATATGGGTGGAAAAAAATATATGGAGAAAAATCTATATTTTCACGTTGATAGATTTACGTTTGGCGTCATATACTGTACCATGTCAGACCATAGCATTCAACGGCAGTTAGCCAGCTCTGTCAGGCCGAATTTTATCCGTGGCCAATGCAGTCATAAGACAGTCACGTGACGTCACCCCACTTCCGCCTCCGGAAGAAGCCGGTGTCAACTTCTTCTACCGCATTCACCTTCGGCCTGCCGTCAAAGCAAGATAAGTCTTGTGCTCTGTCTCGCCTACACTTGCCTTTGTGTTAAGATTGCTGTGTCTTTGTTTATATACTTGATTCTGTTGTGCCTTGCGCTAAACCCTGAGTATTCTTGCCGCGTGAGGCTCTTGGTGGGAGTGTAATTACTGGAAATTTAGCACTTTTTCCCATACTCTCGACTTTGCGTTCACGACTCGTCGGATTCTTGCGTTCT
>JAFLJL010017278.1:0-24270 GCA_018398815.1 Conus ventricosus | reverse complement strand
TATTCTTTTTATTTCATACGGATCAACACTCCAAACTGATCGGTTGCCCTGTTGCGATTGTCCCCTTCTGCTTCTCCCTGAAATAAAGGTACCTTACTTTTAAACCAAACGGTAATAGTTTGGCTGGATAAGACCTCCTTCGAAACAGCATTTATTGTTTTTTTTTTGATTGCTTGTACTGGTTTTAGACCGTTAAATTCTTCAATATTCATTGCGCGCAAAAACTGAGGGCAGTCTTCTAACCCATGCTGTGTGGCGAGAATTGTCAATCAGCTCTTCTGTGATACTGTAGGAGAATACCTTTCGGATAAACTGGTTGTTAAAGTGTTTTCATCAACCAAAGCCTTGATCTGTTAACTCCTGGAATGCCTCTTTTAATGTAACTCTATGTTTTAACAATAATTGATTCACTTTCGGCCTTTAAATCTTTTCCGTCTTCAACTTGAATCATGCGAGGATAAGTATAGCTCGGGCCTCGTTGGTATTGCAGTTTTGTATGGCAACAGCAACAAGCAGAAGCACTCTTTGGTGTTTAATGGTCTGCATCTTGTGTATCTTGAAGCTATTCAATGACTGTGAGTGCGTAACTGAAATCTTTTCGTCTAATCGTATCATGGGGTAAATATAGAAGGTCCATTTATGGGTGCGTTCGGGTTTGAATTCAACAAAGTGTGTCCTATGTATTCGTCCTTCCAGGTGCAGGTAAATAAATTTGCCATAATCGCTTGTTTTAGATACCCATTCTTTTGCCGGTTTGTTTCACGTGACTCCAGCTGCTTTGGCTTAGCGTTTTTATTGCTGTTGATTTCCCTTCCAAGTATCCTTTGGCGAATAATAGATTTTGTTCATTTTTTATTCAACCAATAGAGCGCAACAAAATACACAACAGTCATACCTAAGACAATAACGCGATTTCTTGGCATCTTTTGTCTTTTCTGATGAGGATAAAGTCGCTGAATTTTGGTGGTGCAATGTCTCGATGGTTACCCTGTTACAAGAAATAATCTTTTTATTGCATGATCAACATCTTTAAATATGTTAAGCTGCATGTCCCTGTTTGTTTCAGTTGCGTCGTTAATTAAATCTAACTGCTCTTTCTCTGCTTTTCATTGTGTTCTTGTGCTGCGGCTAGTTTGCTCCATAGCTTTGTTATGCTTTTTCTCTCGCCGTCTTCCCGCAGTTTACTAAATGCGTAATACTGTCCCTAAAACAAGCGCTTTCACTACTGCGCTGCCTAATCATCATTACGAGGAAGCCCATTTTTTTATTAATGTATTTTTTTTTTAATTTTACATATAATACTGTCAGGAATTAATTCCTTGCTTAACTTGAAAAATCTTTCGTAGCAAACAAGCTGCAATACAGCAGATTAGCTTTGGGCTGAGTCTTCAAAGTCTAGTTAGCCCAAGATCCCTTTGCCCGTTTTATTTTTAACCGAGGCTTACCAAACCTTGTGTATCCTACAAAATATAGTCCTCCAATAACAGCAGAATGGTTCAAGGGTGGCAACATTTTTTTCAGTGCCATTTTTAAAAAAATAAAATAATTATAATTAATAAAAAACATGGAACAGCGATGATCTACTACAGCAACAGTGCAAGCCCTAAACCTTCCGAACTTATGACTACAAATGAGCAAGTTGATGACCAAGCTATTATGCCCAAGAAGAAAGACTGAATCACCTTTGGCAGCATGTGGGAAATCAAAAAGTTTTCCTCGAAATGAATTCAGCATAGAAACAGATCCACAGATGTCGCCACAAGACATTGAAAAGTATCACAAACAGTATAAGCCGCAACTGGCTCAAGATAATGGTAAATAGCGTAGGACAAACGGCTCTTAGTTTGGACACAAACGAGTAAGTAAATTTGCGCCTATGATTCTGAACAAGACTTCATTTATGATTTAAAGCAGATCCATGTTTGTAGCAAAGTCATTAGAGCTTTTCTAGGAATGTGACCTGTATTACAGATTTGGAACATTATTGTCGCCGCTAAGGTCATGGGATTAATTACTTTTAATCATATAGATTTTGTTTCCCTTAAAAATGACCGAGCCAGAAAATCAGCAGAATCAGAAAACATTGAATCCGGTGGAGAAAGCAACCAGTAAAAAGCCTGGGGCGCGTTGCAGCAGGAAAAAGATTAGCAGAGTGGAACAAACAAAAAAAATTAAAGGCACAAGCACAGAATGAAAAAGTGCCAGAGCCGCAGCCAGTTGTTTCAATGCCAGCTATAAAAACACCAGAACAAGAACAAGCTGATTCAAGGCCTACACCGCCAAAGTCTTCATGGAATATTGTACTTAAAGCAATTGTCATTTTTGGCGGTATTGCTGCTGGGGGTGGTTATTACGGTTATAAAATATATAAACAAGACGCCAAAAACCGAAGCAGCCAAAAAAAATCTCAACCACTAAATACAGAAGCCGAACACAAAAGCATGCCAGAACCACCAACAACAAAAGAGCATTTTGATCCATTTCAGATGCAATAATACTTTAAGAACTTAATAAATAATTATAAGTTGACTTGAATAAGAACTTGGTTGTACTTAGAGGATGACTTAATTACAATCTTGAGGTGACTTAAGTTAAGAAACTTGAGGTGACTTGATCAAGAACTTATTAAGAACTTAGAAGTGACTTAAGTAAAAACTTAGAAGTGACTTGAGTAAGAACTTGAGGATGACTTGAGGGCGACTTAAGGACAACTTGAGTAAGAACTTAGAGGTGACTTGGTAACTTAGTTAAGATTAGAGGTGACTTGGGGTAACTTGAGTTAAGAACTTAGAAGTGACTTGAGTGTGTGCATGCGTGGGGTGGGGCGGGCGGGGGGGGTGGGTGTGTGGGTGTGCATGCGTGTGTGTGTGTGTGTGCGCGCACCTTTGATTATTTATAAGAAACGGATGTTCAGAATATAATATAGTTATTATCAGTAAAACAACAAAACAACAACATTGACAGCAGCAACAACAACAACAATAACAGCATATATACAAGCACGATTCGCACGCACCACACACACACCACCACACACAAGATAGGGAGGTTCTTGCATGGAATATGTGAAAGGATTTTATGGTATCGCGCTTGAGCGCCGAAATTCATGACGGCTGTCGGTCTCTCTGCCACTAAAGATTATTCAAAGCAAAGCCACCAAGTGCATTTATCAAAAGCTTGATTTAATAAACAAGACAGTTGAATAAAAGTACACTCTGTGGGCCGCTGAACAGGCAGCCTGGAGCAGGTGAATAGAGTTGAAGCTGTAGCACGGTCGTTGAAGCAGAGCCCCCGGTTATGACTAACCGTTATTTTTAGAATATGTCAATTTCCCTCTGTGGGTGGTTCCGCGGCGTTCCCCTCCTCTTTGTGTGGTGACGGGAGTGTTGGCACAGCTCCAGCAAGTGAGGGGTTAGAGGGTGGGCTTTGTGGGCCAATCGGCAGAAGCTGCCGATTGGCCTAGTTTTGATTGGGGCTTTCTTGGCGCAAGGCTAGTTAAAACTTACCGCTGTGGAAGTGACTGCAATCACTCCTGCCACGAGGTTCAAGCCACGTCATGTGTATCATGCCAGAATGCTTTAAAAGTTGTGGGTTGGATTTTGTATGTATTTCAGAGATGAGTTTTTCGTTTGCTGTATAAATCATTGAAAGAAATCGCGAGTTTGTGAAATTTTGGATAAGAATTAGAAAACAAAATGCCACTTTCAATTAGTTCTTTTACACGAGTTGGCCTCAACCCGCAAATCTTCTTTCAGATAGGACTCCCAGTTTTTTGTTTTTGACTGTTTGCAAACTTGTCTTTGCTTTCTGAAGCCAATGCCCCTAAAAACAGGAGCCTGAGAAAGAGATTCCTTTTCACTATCTTTCACTGAGTTATCAAGCTCGGTGTTAAGTTGGGGGTCATTTCTTGAACACTTTCAAAAGGTTTTTATTTTTATCAAATGGTTCGGAAGGGTTAGCTCACAACAGCTGTTTTTTCAAATATTTGTAGATCTTCAACTGATATAGTTCCGTTTTTTGTGAGGAACCCAAAAACAAATGCTTCCTTTTGGCTTTGAGGGAGGAGAACAAGGCTCGCCACTCAAATTATTTCTCAAAAACTTTTGCCATGGCCCTCATGATTAAACAATTGTATTTTTCCACAAGATCGGTCTGTTGATCAGCCAGTTTTCCTGCGGAGAGATAACAAAACTTCGCCATTTCTTGAGTAATATTAGTGTCCACTTTCAGCACTGGCAGAAGCATTGACCTAAAAACTAATCACACCTGACTCGCCATGGTTTTAACCACACACAAGTTCTCTCTTGGTTCTTGAAGAAATGCTAGCACGCCCAGGCATTACATCACACAGCACAACTCTCAAATGTAATTGGCGTCAGCTCTGTCTTGTTGCTATCAAACAAAATAAATAGCATGTGATTTAGCCGGCAGTTGTGATTGGTTTGAACGCGCGCATGCAACACTCGGCCCATATCAAGAACAACTAATTGACTAGTGTTCTGCGTAAGTAAACCGAACCCTCTTGCCTGGGCCAAGGTGTAAGGCCCTAGCATAGAAGACATAAATTAATGTGATCGGATGGATGTCAGCCTATAGCGGTCTCTATTTCTCCACGCCGCCCGTGTTGTCTGTTGTTTGCGAAGTTTTGTAAAGATATAATGTCAGTATAAACTAAGCTTGAATAAGTGTGTGGATTTTATGTCAAAAATATAACTCAGTTTAAAAGACTTATGCGTGAAATGATGTTATTGAAAATGATCAGGAAAAAACCCCCAGGATTAAGCAAAACCTAAAAATCTGAAAAGTTTAGTAAAGTAGTATGAAAACGGATAATCATACACAATATGTTTGTTTTGGTAAAAAAAATCGTTAATTTTTTGGTTTATTGAAAAAATGTGTGATGGATTATCATTTTTTTTAATTCATTGTTGAAGTTTACTTGTCATTGAGAAACAGGAAAATGTTTTATTCTAGCTTTTACTGCCGAAATTTAGTGAGGGCGTAAAAGCTAGAATGAACATTTTCCTGTTCTCGGCTCTTTTGTCTTAGTTGAAGAAAATAGGGGGGAATAAAGCATTCCATATCTGCAAAGTGGTTTGAATAATTCTGCCTAAATAACCAATATATGCTTGTGTGGGGTGCAATGGGGAATAGGCTGAAGGCTCATTTTTTCGTTTTCGAGAAGAAGCATTTATTAATTCCCCATTTCACCTACTCAAGTGCACAACACACACACACACACAACACACATTCTCTCACATTTATATATTTTATATATGTCTCCCCTTGGAGGACTTTAAAGCTTGTTGAGGCTCATTTTGGAATTTTCAAATTACCCACTCAAGGCACATACTGTTAGTCAGGCAGAATTTCCTCCACTACAAATATGAATGCTTATCTCCCCCTATTTCTTCAATCAAAACATAAGAGCAAGCTGTTGCCATGTCTTCTATACTGTTGCCATGTTCTTATACTACCCCCCTCCCCCCCTTTTTGAGACAGAGCAGGTCTTTGCATGAAGAAGGTAGTTGAGTTCTGAGTTCTCTCTCTTCTCTCTCTCTCTCTCTTCTCTCTCTCTCTTCTTTCTCTTCTCTCACACACAACACACACACACACACACACACACACTACACAAACCACACACACACACAAGGGCGGTGGTTCTTATATGAATAAAAACATTTGAGTTCTGAGAGCTCTCTCTCTCTCTCTCTCTCTCCTCTCTCTCTCTCTCGCTCTCTCTCTTCTCTCTCTCCAATTTCGCTCCGTTTTCAGCTTCCTACGTTCTATGTGTTTACTGTTCACTACGAGTCTTGTTGAGTGTTAATGATATTTGACATGGCACAGTAGACTATACGAACTATCGTTGTGCTATAGGTCAGTTTTTGCTGAACTTTTATACAAAATTATGATTAAAAAAATGTGGTAATCATTGTGCAGAGGACATGTGGTTATGAACCGAACCCATTTGCATGTATGGGCACAATGGACAAGAAGTGGCAGTGTTGTTTTGTTGGCCTGTTGCTGTCAAACAATAATTTGTTCAGCGGCCCCTTTCTGCCTGCCACATGACAGGGTTGTGGAGATGTTTTCAGGGCAAAGCGCAGTATTGTACGATGGACTTTCCTCCGTCTGCGAGCATAATGCTGTGTCTTTCTAATACTCCCCCCTGCCTTGATTTCACCATTCCCTCAGTCAACTGAAAATTTTTCCCATTTCGTTCATATGTTTTCAGTGCTCCCCCTCCTAATCTCAGATTTCTTTGCTGAGATGTGGGGATAGTGAATCTAATCCAGGCCCTGTCAACATTCCTGAATTTGTCAAAGATTTAGAAGTGAAAATTAACAGGTCAAAATGCACGATTAGATGACAGCTAAATATCTTATTGTATGATGGAGTACGGCATCGATCTCTTAACGAGCAGCTGAAATTAAAGCGATGCTATGGATAAAGAACTAAACAAAACCGTTACAGGAAATACATACTCAGCATCATATTGCTAAGAACTGCACAATGAGGTTGGAAAAGAGCAAGTACAGTCAAACAAGAAAGAACCCTTTACAGGACATCCAAGGAAATCTTCATAACACAAACACCCGCCTCAAACAACTGGAACTGCCTGTAGACAATCAAAGGACAGGCTTTTACGACGCTCAATCTGTATTTTATGGCATTAAAGACGAAAAAGGAGAAGAAACCATCCAGGGATGCATGTCCAACCTATGGTACAGTGTTTGACAGAAACTTTCCGCTAACAAATGGCAGATGGAAGACATGGAAAGTGTTTATCGTCTGGGTTCCATGCCCGTTTGTCCTATACCACCCACGCTCCATCCTTGTCAAGTTCAGAGATGGAGAGATGCCATGACCATCGTGAGGGGGAACAGGGATGGTAGGGACAGGTTGCGGAAGTCGGGATGGACTTCGGTTGGGGCTGATCTGACCAGGACAACAGAGGGACACCGTGCTGTATCTCAAGAAGCGGGAAAGCATTGCCATACTATATGATGGAAGACTTATAGTGAAAGATTCCCATGCCATCCCCCAGCGTTTTCGCAGGATATCAAACGAGCCACCATTGACTCTCTGCCTCCACTAGTGGTACTGCTGCATCCTACTCTGAAGCAGCAGCAGCCATTCACCATGCCAAAGGAGCTTCTTGCCGGATCGGCCGACACGGGCTCCTGAGGGAAATGGTTGACAGCACCAGTCGCCCCACGCAGCACACCAGTCACAAGTGCCAGCCTCGATCAGCCCTGTGCGACAGTCACCCTCATAGCACAGCCCCAGCAGGGACATCACCCTGAATCAGTCTCTCATGTGATGTCATCTCCAGTCAGTCCCTAACGATGTTGTTGCGTTTCACCTCTTCATGGGGTTTGTTCACCGGTCGCCCGAGTCTGAATGTTTTAACATTCAGTCCTCAGCAGAAGTTACCCAGAGCCTGTCTTTTCATGAGCTCTTCCGAGCCAGCTCCTCCATGATGTTATCTCAGTTTCATCCACTGCAAGAACCCAGCTCCAGGTGCCCCATCATGACGTCATTCCTGGTCATCTGCAGCATGGTGTCAAAACAGATCTTATATCATGTAGACGCCTGTCCAGCTTCAGATGGTTGTTCGCCTTAGTACTGACGCTGACACTCAACCTTCAACTCAGAGGAAGGTGCCAAACTTGACCCTACCACTTTCATCACCTGCTGTCACCAGTTCTGGCGCCATTCCCCTCGAGGTTATGGGAGAGGTTCTCCGCTACCAGGTACCCCACATCAAGACACGCCCCTCGAAAAAATGTAGGTGTGGATGGGAAGGGGAGGGGGTATAAGGCAGGACTTATGGGTTCACGTCAACCCAAACCTAATAACGGTTCATGTCGTCAGCCGTCACCCGTGTTGACCAGAGCCTGTCTTGCTGTGGACAAACTTCTCTGTCCAAAGCAGCAAAAGCTCCCAGTGACTGGCACTGTACCCCAGTGACTGGCACTGTAGTCAATCCACAACTGAGGACGCGGATTGAATGTGGCAAATGAGGTCAGGCCAAAGCCTTAAACCTAATAAAAGTCATGTTTCTACTGTTGGAATCCAGTCAATGTGCAAAAATAGGACCGTTTGACAGATCAAAACATGGTTGATGATAAAAGTACTTTCTTTTGCGGTTCTTTAATATTGAAGGATTTAGGAGTATTACTCAAGTGTTGGATTTGTCTTTTTTTAGTTAAATAGCTATGATATTGTTCTTTTGGTGGAAACCTTCATCGTAACTTTACAGAATCAATTTTCCCTACTCATAAGATATTATTTCCCCTGGAGGTAAAGGTATCAGGACAGTGCATGGTCGTCTTGTCCGGTGGTGTTTACATTCTCGTGAGAAACAAACTTGTTAAATATGTTGAAAGACTGATATCGAATACGACAACATGATTGCTCTGAAGCCGTCTCATAATTATAGGTACAAACACTGATTGTGTTATTGTTTGGGAGTTTACTTGCCACCTGAAAATTCTGTTTATTATGCTGAAACTTATTATACAATGGAGTTTCTATTGATGGAAGACTGCCTCTTTGAAATACTTAGAGTAATGGTGATTTGCACTGATTGTATTTGGCGATTAATTCAAGAACTGGCTCTGTTATTGCCAGTAGTTTTGACCCTGGACGAAATGTGTGATGTGGTGTCCCATGTTGACTTCCATGTTTCACACTGTGCGGATTGAAAGTATAATAGGGAATCAAGAGATGTGCTACTATGAACCCTTTTATGGTCGTTATTTGATCACTCGTGTGTGGAAATGTTTGGTTTGTCTATTCCCATTGTAAATGGCTTGCGAGTATTAAAATTTTTCAGGCGATTTTAGTATATTTCTCCAAACCGTAGTAGTGTTCTAGATACTTCAAGTTTCCGTGGGTTACTTTCTCGATGTGTGCGTCCTTTAATAGTTTATAAAGTTGGAAATCTAACATGCAGTGGTGATTTTTAGCTTTTACGATTGACAGTATGGATGTGGTTGTAGAAAGAAACGAAGTTAATAGGATACTATTTCGAAGTATAAATGGCGGATCAAAAAAAACATGCTACGTTTTCCGCTTTGATTTTTTTTAATGCGAACGAGTATGACCAAAGTTGTTGAACGAGCAAACATTTTTAATTGAGTCTGATATAAACCTTGCCTTGTGCAGACTTCATGGTGCTTCAGATATGCTGGGGATGTATGAAGACAACTTTATTCCTTGGGAACCGAGGAATAAATAGGGTCTGGTTGCCTTGAGTGCAAACAAAGCAGAAAAGTGTTAGAATAGATTTACACAGGGAGTTCAAGATCCAAAAGATCAGGGACAGGGCAGCCTATTGTTGTGAAGAGAACAGCCTATAAGGAGTTAATTAGCAAAAGAAAAAGCCCCTAAGAGAATATCGTAATGTCTTTACAAGATAATTTGAAAGAATCCAAAGAAATTCTGGGATACATTCGATCTGCCAAACCTAAATCTACCCATCCAATGATTTCCATTGAAAATTGATATAACCACTTTAATAATGTATTCAATAGTGTTGCAAATGAAAATGCTCTGGGCAATGTTGGTAGCGATTGTTTCGAATGTGTCTCCGACGCTGACTTTGATATTAATATTGACTCTCTAAACGAGAGAATATCTGATAATGAAATAAAAAGTGCAATCAAAGCATTAAAGAGACAAAAAGCGACTGGATCGGATGGTATGCTAGGAGAGTTTTATAAATACAGTGTTGACATTATTGTACCTTTCTTGATTAAATTTTTCAACCACATTTTTGACAATGGCCTGTATCCAGATGAATGGTCCTTGTCAATCTTACACCCTGTATTTAAGAAAGGGGATATGACCAGCCGCCGTGGCGAAGTGGTTAGCGTCGCGGACTCCCGG
The DNA here is from genome assembly GCA_018398815.1 of Conus ventricosus. Classification (NCBI taxonomy): domain Eukaryota; kingdom Metazoa; phylum Mollusca; class Gastropoda; order Neogastropoda; family Conidae; genus Conus; species Conus ventricosus. The sequence goes on along the minus strand of JAFLJL010017278.1, from coordinate 14,373 downwards.
CTGGGAGGTCGTGGGTTCGAATCCCATCAGAAGTCATGTGGGTTTTTCTGCCCCGACTGGCTCCTACCAGAGTTGAGTTTGCTGCGGACTCAGTTGGAAGACTGGGACCACACAGTCGAGTTTCATCCACTTAATGGATGCGTTTCTGAGAGTGTTGCTCAAATTTCATGACCAACACTGCTGGTGCCTGTATCTCTCAGGCCTGGTTGACGCCGGGATATATTATGAAAGGAAGCGTAGAGTACAGCCCTGTCATGTAGTCTCAGACCGAAATGGAAATCCGTAGATCATCTTAATCATCCTCATTCTCATTATCAGCATTAAAAAAAAAGTCTCAAATTCTGTGGCCCTTCATGCCCTGCTCTCATGATGACCTCAGTTTCGATGTCCTCTCCACGTCTGTGGCCTGGTTTGGTTCCGTCGGGGTCACCGGTATCGAGTCCATGGGGGCTGTCATTGGACGGACGAGGTGGCGCCCTCCGGAGGAAGAGCTCACTCATGCCGGCTCCGCGACTAAGCAATTATTGTCGTCAGTAGGGGGCTTAGTAGGTGGTGTCCCTGCGTATGTCAGTTCAGAACAGGCGCCACTGAACACCACCGAAGTGACTCGACAGCAGTGCAGTGTCTCCTCCGGTGGGTTGCCTCTTGACGACTTGACATTGACTGCTCCCTGTGGATTGCCGGTGCCGGAACTGTGGGGGGGCCGATCGGGCTGTGGCTGTGGACGGGTGTCGGATGAGCGGCGTGGGTGCACTGCCTCTGAGGTGGCGCAGAGGTTGCCACAGCAAAAAAAAAAAAAAAAAAAAAAAAAAAAAAAAAAGAAAGGGATATGAACGTGCCTGACAACTACAGGGAATCTCACTGCTGAATATGAAGCAAATTTATAGCTTGTGTAAAAAAAGAATTTCTAACGGAAACGATAAAAAATAACGGTAAGAACAAGTGATTTAACAAAGCAAGTACCTCTGATCATGTTTTACGCTCATGGCATGATTCAGAAACAGCTTGTAAGACATCGAAAATTGTATGTTGCTTTTATCGATTTCCGTAAAGCATTTATACGGTTCATAGAAGAAACTATGGAAACTTTAAGCAACAAAAGTATTAAGGAAAAATTGCCCGGGAATAGAAAGCAAAGTACACTGTTGTCAAGACTCGGTTTCGGGCAGGTGGATAAATCTAAAATTTTCTGGCCCACATGGCTTAAGCAAGGAAGAGCTCACTGTCTTTCTTGTCATTAATAAACAACTAAATTCATCATAATTAGAATGGAATTCAGCTTATCCTGATATTTAGAACTTTATTTTGCTCTCGCTGACGATGTACAATTTTCAGATAGCGTGTAGTCTGCAGAAACAAAAGAATATACTTACAACACGTCTAAGCCTAATCTGTAGTTAACCTGAGAAATCCAATATAGTTGTTTACAAAAAACGTGCTATCTTTCCATAATAAGAATGGATTTTGAGAAAAAAAGTTAAAATTGTGAGCAATGTACAAATATAAGAATATATCTAAAACAAAGCTATTTTCAGCCCACATTACAGATCTCGCAATCGCGCAAAAAAGTATCTTTTATTATGAAAACTCTATGTCCCTTGGGGAACATTCCCAAAACATATTCTTGAAAATGTTTAATGCAGATTCAGCCAATTTTTACGACGGCTCAGAAATTGGGAACTGTCACAGACTAAAAATTGATGAAAATGCATCTTGCTTAAAAATTATGGGTTTCATTTCCCAAAATCTCCAAGACATTTAGTTTAGGAGAAATTGGAAGGTTTCCCATTTTTGTCAACACATATTCTAGGTGTGTTAAATTTTGGCTGCGGGTGGTATATATGAATGATGATAGGTATCCAAAAAAGGCGTATAAAATGCTTTTGTCCCTGCAGAGGCAAAACTATACCACTTGGGCCTGCAAAATTCGTAATGTTTTATATGAATTATGGTTTTTGGTGTCGTTTGGGAGGCACAGGTGTTGGAAGTATTAATTTGTTTATGAGAGAATTCAAACAGAGATTAATAGATTGTTATAAACAGAATTGGCATGCTTCCTTGCAGTCTCACGAATTTTACAGTGTTTATTCGCAATTCAAGGCACATTGATTCTCAGCCCCTATATGTATCTTGTTAAGAATGTACAAATTCGAAGTACATTTGCAAGATTTCGGATTGGAATGTCTCCTCTGAAGTCACATTTCTTACAGTATATAGAGAACAGTGTTAATGATAAATTATGTCCGTTCTGCAGAAACACCCAGAAACTGAATTACATTTTGTTCTTGTATGTCTCTGTACGATGAAATAAGAAACGAATTTATTCAGCCCAAATATTTCCATAAGCCATGTATGTTTAAATTTTACCTACTTATGTCAAGTGAAAACGAAGTTTGTTGTTTTACGGTTATCTAATTTTGTTTACAAATCGTTAAACTTAAGGATGCAGTTTATTCAATTTAAATGATTCTCGTTGTGCTATTGCTCCATGTTATGGGCCGGAAGCCTGACATTAAAACATTTTTGACTTTGACTTTGACTTTGACTTTGACTCTCTCTCTCTCTTCTCTCTCTCTCTCTCTCTCTCTCTCTCTCTCTCTCTTCCCCTCTCTCTCTCATGGCCAGAAGGCAAAACGAACGCAGAAATCAGGTGCAGGTGGAAAACCGCGGCATAAAAGAAGACACTGTCATACGCACTGATAGGTTGGCTACCAAACGTAAATCTATCAACGTGAAAAATAAGTTTTTCTCCATATATTTTTTTCCACCCATATCTTATGTATGACTCACGTACAGTATTATACAGAGCACTGTGACAGATTGAATTTCCCGCAAACACCGCTTAACAGCACTGTTCCAACTACCTCCAGACGTACAGTAAGAAAGGCTAGTCTTCAGACACGTTCTCAAGTTTTCAAACGATGCCTCTACACTTTCTAAGTCTTCGAACCATTTTCCGTTAGTACAAAATATGAATTTCTACGTCAAAGGTTAAAGATTGTTGGTGGTGGTGGCGGTGGTGGTGGTGGTGATGGTGGTGGTGGTGGTGATGGCTGGCTGGTTGGTTGGTTGGTTAATTGGTTGGTCGGTTGGTTGGTTGTTTCTTTGTTTTTACGGTCTTTTTTCACTCTTCTCATAAAGGTCAGGTTCACTACGCATACCAACGCACACTACTCTCAGAGAAAATGGCGCAAGGTTCTACGGACCTGCTGGGGATGCGATCGACTCTGAAAAAAAAATGAAAGGCTTCAGACTATACTTAATGATCATAGAGTGCTTAGTGCTCCCTCCCTTCTCCCTCCCTCTCTCTCTCTCTGTCTCTTTTCTCTCTCTCTCTCTCTCTCTCTCTCTCTCTCTCTCTCTCTCTCTCTCTCTCTCTCTGTCCCAACAAGGCAAAAACAACAAAACACCAAATCTATTGGAAAGGAACTGAAAGCCTAGGATAAAATCTTATATTAAACAAGTCTCATAGACTCCTAGGTCTCATCGTTCTCCATAATGTGACTTGATCAAATCAACTTTCAAGTGTACATGAAAGAGTATTCTAAAAAAGATTATCTCGAAGCGATTTAAACATTTTGGATCAACATACTTGGAAACTTTATTTCCACGCTTAAAATCAAAGTGATGTAGATTATGCCTCGACATGTTGGGATTCATCTAGTAAAACCTTCTAAAAAGCATTTTGAAAGTCTTTACAGACATTTTCTCAAACTTACTTTTCTTACATCATCTCTGAAAGTAAATGATTTCAAATAACTTTAATAGTCTTCTCTTTAACCTCAAAGGTTTCCTCAACGGAGGGTCTCTGTGTTTAATGTTGTGAATAATCTTGCACCTTACCATTTCCATAAGAAATTTTCAGTACCGTATGTTGGCAATCATCTCTCACCATACCATCTCTATTAGAATTGTTCAGAACGGTAATGTTTGGAATCATTTTGCACCGTATCATCTCCGTTAGAAATTCTGAGAAATTTTCAGTTTGGTATGTTCGAAATCATCTTGTACCATGCCATATCAGAGATAAATTTTCCGTATAGTATGTTTCAAATAATTTTGTACCATATCATCTCCGAGAGCAATTTTCAGTACGATATGTTCGAAATCATTTTGCAACCATATCACTCCGTTAGAAATTCTGAAAAATTTTCAGTGCGGTATGTTCGAAGTCATCTTGTACCATACCATCTCCGAGAGAGAAATTTTCAGTATAGTATGTTCGAAATAATTTTGTACCGTACCATCTTCGAGAAAAATTTTCTGTACGTATCTTAGAAATTTCAGTGCGGTTTGTTCGGAATCATCTTTCACCACACCCATCTCCGTCAGAAATTTTCAGTAAGGTACGTTCGACATTAAAGCATGATGTTTATCCCCGACCAGAAAATCCTTATCCCCTTATGACGTTGCTAACACAATCAGGTGGAAAACGGTGGAATGGAAGAACAGAGAATATGAAAAAGCAGTTAAGCATCCTTTTAAAAAGAAAGATATATCTTCTTCTTCTTCTTCTTCTTCTTCTTCCTAAATACTGGTTCACTCAAAAACGAGTAGGTCACCAGCGCGCATGTTAAAAAGTAAAAATAAAATAACATAAAATAGTGCGACTCAGACTGTTAGTCCCTGGAGCAAATTTGGCAACAAGGGGTCGCACTCGATATTCAAGAAGTTAAAAGCAATGGCCAAATTCAGGCCCAGATAACAGTAAAATATCTGGGGAAGTTAAAATAGAAAATCGTCAATATGCAGATCTCAAAACTGTCGTATCAATTTGTTTTTTTAAATGAGACTGCATTTGTGGCAATCTTGATGGCACCCGGCAGTGAGTTCCACAGCCGTACAGAACTAGAATAAAATGAATGTAAGTGGCTGTCAATATTTGATGCAGGCATGGTATAACACCGCCACTCCTTGTGCTACTATTATTCAATACTAGTTGTTCCATTGGAATATCAATTAGTTTAGCTCTGTTTTTGAAGAAGATGTTAAGTTTGATAAACGCTCTTCTCTCTTCTAAGGGTTTCCATTCTAATTTTCTCATGTTCTTCCTAGTATTCCCCTTTTCTCTGATGTGGTTCCCTGTTACGAACCGTGCTGCTCTCTTCTGAATCGTTTCGAGGTTATCAATGTCCTTTAGATGGTATGGATCCCAAACTGAGCAACCATATTCCAGTACTGGTCTAACCAGTGTTTTGTAGCAGTCGTCTTTAACCTTTTTGGGGCAGTCATTGATATTCCTGTATAAGAAAGCTAAGATGTTATTTGCTTTCTTACATACTAAATTGTAATGTTCTTTCCATTTGAGACGACTATCTATAATCACGCCTAAATATTTTGCAGCATTGGTTTCTTTAAGAATAGTTTTATGAATAGAATATTCTGATCTAGTTGGTGAGCGTTTGTTACATATACGCAACACTTGGCACTTTTGGGGATGAAATTCCATTTTCCAGGTTTTTTCCCACTCTTGTAAAGCGTTTACATCTTCTTGTAGAATGCGTGTATCATTCTTGCATCTGATTGTTCTATATACTAAGCTGTCATCTGCAAAAAGCCTTATAGTAGTTCCAGGAGAGAGATTTCTACTTATGTCATTTATATAAATTAAGAAAAACAAGGGCCCCAGAACAGTTCCCTGTGGTACACCTGACAAGACTGGTTTACAATGGGATGACGACCCTTCCACAACTTTCTGCGTTCTCCCAACGAGGAATGATCTAGCCCATTTTAGCAAAGAACCGCAATGCCGATGTTGTTCTAATTTAAGCAGCAGGCCCTCATCGTCAACCTTATCAAAGGCTTTAGAAAAGTCTAATAAAACTGCATCTATTTGCTGTCAGTTGTTAAGACAGTATTAAAATCATTGAGAGTTGTTATAAGTTGAGTCTCACAACTCCTTCGCTGTCTAAAACCATGCTGGGGGTTATCTAAAAAGTCAATTTGTCAAGATGGTCCATTATGCTACTATATATTATGTGTTCAAGTAGTTTTGCTAATATGGATGTAAGAGATACAGGTCTATAGTTCTCTGCTTTTGTTTTGTCACCCTTTTTGAATAAGGGAACAATGCTCGCATCTCGCCACTCATCAGGTATTACTCCCTGTCCAGTGAAGCTTGGTAAAGTAGTTGGTATACCTCACTCAATTCATTGGCACATAATTTTAAGAGCTTGCCAGAACGCCATCAGGACCAGTAGCTTTGTTTTCATTGATGTTGGTCAGTAACTTAAATACTCCTGCTTTGTTTACTTAGATGTTTTGCATTTCATTAAATTCAATAAAAACACAAAACACCGTCTGTTTAAGCGCAAGCTTTCGAGCCACTGCTCTTTTTCAGTCCGCATGACAACAAGTGACGCAATAGAAAAAAAAGACGTCCATAGGTGACATTATCTGTGACATCATCTCTCTCTCCTCTCTCTCTCTCTCTCTCTCTCTCTCTCTTCTCTCTCCCTTCTCTCTCTCTCTCTCTCTTCTCTGTCTCTCTCTCTCTCTCGTGTTTTGCATTTCAGGGAGTTTATCATCATCCTTTAGTCTAACGTTAATTAAAGGCTTGGGATTTGAGAAAACTGAACAAAACTGCTTGTTTAAATTTGCTTTCCCTTCAGGGTCCTGTATTAGGTTATTCCTGGTTGTTTCTCAGGTCTGGAATCACAATGTTGTCATGTCTCTTACTCCTTATGTAAGACCATAATTTCTTGTTTTGATGATCACCTTCTGAAATCATTGAATTAACATAATTGGAGTGAGCAAGCCTACATTCTCTCTGACAACTTCTCTTAATATGTTTATACCTAACCAGTAATCTTTCTGAATTAGGGTGAAGTTTCATCTTCTTAAAGAAACGATGTTTCCTTCTCAACAAACGTTTAGATTTTGTAGTAATCCATGGCTGGTGGTTCTTGCTTGAAGTTATTTTAGTAGGTATGTTGTCATCCATAATAAATTCCAAGTTAGTTTTTATACACTTCAAAAGGTCACTGACATTATCTTTAACACTATGGGACCTCAAAAAAAGACGACTGAAATCATGAGTATCCCTGCGCAATTTTGGTAGTCTGCATGGTTCCAGAGTCTGATGGTACGTTTAGAGGGTTTTCTTTCAAATGGTTGAAAGTTGCTCTCTAAGAGAATTATGTCATGATCACCCAGGCCTGCAATTAATTCCTGATTGCCTAAAGCGCCTGGACAATTGGTAAAAAATAAATCCAGGAATGCCTTACCACGAGTTGGTGTTTCAACTGACTGCACTAATCCAAGGTCTTTGGTGGTATAAAAAAAAATGAGTATTAATATTTTTACTGTATTGATTACAAAGTATGGCATCTTCGTGCCAATCAATATCTGGTAAGTTAAAGTCTCCACCAATCCATAATATTGCCTTCCTATTGGCCAAAACAATGTCAGAAATGTCTCTGCAAATAGACGAACATACATTTTCATCTGAATCTGGAGGTCTGTAAACTGATCCAACAATGACAGGTCTCTTATTCTTAAAATTAATCCTACAAAAAAACTTTCACTATTTTTGCCTTGATATAAAACCTCACTGGCTAAGTTCTTCCTAATGGCAATCAAGACTCCCCCACCTCTTTTTCCAAGTCTGTCCTTTCTATATTAATATCAAAATCCTCCATTAGAAGTTCACTGCTGGATGTTCCAGTTTCTAGTCAAGTTTCTGTTCCAATTACAACATCAATGTTTTTTTCGGTGACTAAATTACTGAGTTCTTCCTTTTTCTTGATAAGAGATTGAAAGTTTACGACTATGCCTTTAAGTTTATCTTTTTCTCTTAATGATTTGAGTTCAGTTGCACTTTATGATTTGGGATTTTATCAGTTTTAGAATCAGGGGTGGATGCAAACTAGGACAAAAATTTCAAGTTTTCTTTTGGGGATCGGTCTGGCGAGATAGGGTCAAAACGGTTGCTTTCTGAGCTGCAGTCTTCAATAGAATCCTCAAAGAGTCTCAAACTAAAGTTTGGAAGCCCGCAGGTAAAACAAGTCCAGGATATATCACTATTGCATAATGCTTCATAAACTGCTAAGTTTAATAACATACATTTAGTGGATACCATGTATTGCAGACGTCATAGGCAACTGCTTTATGTTTCCATGTGACTCTCAAATTGCAAACTCCGCATGGATATTTTACTTTGGTGGACGGACCAGGATTGAGTTCAATGTCTCCCGATAGCAGGATAAGGCTTAAAAGCCATGATTTAACTCCTCTATGTCTGACTCTTTTATTCAAACAATTCCTTATCACTGTACTATTTCTGACGTTAATTGAAATCAGAGGTTCAAATCTGGGCCTAGTAATCGACGTGAGAACAGTACTCGCACAGGTGTACACAGGAGGCTAACATGGTTCAGGTTGCACAAAGTTTTATAACCTGCAAAAATGGAACGAAAGGCGTCTACATCTACATCTAAAATTTCAAAATTAAACTGAGTGCTAGGGATATTGTTGTTCTTGTCACATGTGGAAACAGCAAGGAGAAGTAGAAAACTTTTAACGAAGCCGTAGGAACAACACGCCGGTAGCCATCTTGAAAAGCCAAGTAAGAAAGACTCACCTTACCTGAAAGGGTTTAAAACACATTTCGTTAAAAAAATAATAAGCGTTAAACTACCAACAGCAACAGTGCTGATATTAAATTCCGGTTACTCGTATGAGTAAAGATGTAAAGCGTAAAAGATGTAAAAATGAATTTAAAACGGAGCTCCAAAAACCAGCAGCCTCCTCGCTGGACATGCTGACATATACTTATGGAACATTGACATGTCTAAATACATTTCCCACTCGCATTGCTGTGGTGAAATTCGTGTCTTGACCAACCCCGCCCCCTTCTCTCTCACTCCTTCCTCATCACACACACACACCACACACACACACACACACACACACACACACACGACACAACAGAACTATGTTTAATAATAATAATAATATAATAAGGAACCATTTGTGCGCTTAATCTAATACAAAAGCCCTAAGCGCTTACAGCATAACCCTAACACACACACACCACACACACCACACACACACACACATCACACACACACACACACACACAAACACACACACACACACGCACACACCCACACACCACGAAGAGCAGAAAATTTATGTTGAGAGAGTGTTTTGAGGAGGACTTGAAAGAAGAAGACTGTTTGAGTTCGGATGTTCAGATAACAATACATGACAACGAATGACAATCCTTGCGAAATTCAGAGCAGCAAAGACTTGAACACGAATTCATTTTCGCGGAAAAGAGCCCTTCTTCGGTAGTTTCCATACATTTTGCTGTGTCCAGGACGTAAGACAATGCCCCCCCCCCCCCCCCCCCCCCCCCCCCCACTCCTCCGTTCCCCCACTCAACTTTTCCTTGACCACACAACTTTGACCACACAACCTTGACCACACAACCTTTTAGTCAAGATTTAAGAGAAGCATTACTAACTGCTCCTTCACCCCATCAACAATTCTTAACTTAACTCTTATGATACTGCCATTGTTGATCAGTACGACTTTTACATGTTAAGTCTGTAAACAAGAAGAAAGAGGCTCGGACTGGTTCTGTGACAGAGTTTTTTTTATTTTTTTATTATTTTTTTTTATTTTTTTTTTAGAAACCTAGCAGACAGTGTTCCTTAAGCCTATGCCCAATTCATTATAAAGATGTAACACCCTCAACATAGACAACATGTACACTCATGTGGCATGGCAAACGATTCAAAGTCGCACTATAGTATAGATGGACATTTTCAGTCACGGGCACACGTACACACATGTAACATGGCGAATGAATCACGGTCACACTGTAGTAAAGAAGGAATACTTTCAACACCGGGAAATGTACACATACGTGACAAGGCAAATGGTTCATAGTCGCACTATAGTAAAGATATAAACATTTACAACACAGAGAAATGTACACACGTGAGACAAGGCAAATAGTTCATTGTGGCTCTATAGTAAAGCTATAATACTCTCAACACCGGCAATGTACGCATATGTGACAAGGCAAATGCTTCATAGTGGCACTATGGTAAAGATGGAATACTCTCAACACAGGCAAATGTACGCATATGTGACATGGCAAAGGGTTCATTGTCGATCTATAGTAAAAAGAATATAATATTTTCAACTCAGGCAAACGTACGCACAGGTCACATGCATATGGTTCATAGTCGCACTACAGTATTGATGGAATACCCTCAACACGGGCAAACGTTCGCACAAGTAACACGGCAAATGGTTCATAGTCGCACTACAGTAAAGATGGAATACCCTCAACACGGGCAAACGTTCGCACAAGTAACACGGCAAATGTTCATAGTCGCACTACAGTAAAGATGGAATACCCTAACACGGGCAAATGTACGCACAAGTGGCATGGCAAATGCTTCATAGTCGCACTACAGTAAAGATGGAATACCCTCAACACGGGCAAATGTACGCACAAGTGGCATGGCAAATGCTTCATAGTCGCACTACAGTAAAGATGGAATACCCTCAACACGGGCAAATGTACGCACAAGTGGCATGGCAAATGGTTGAGACTGGCACTGACCTGTTGTGTTTTCCTCTGCAGCTGAAACACAGGAAGCACACATCATTCAATGTGTTGGAACATAGAGCAGCGCAACGTCTACAGATCCCCGAGCTTCTCCTGAAAGGCTACACACGATGATGATCAAGAAGGTTGATTACACTTTCTTTCATAAGTTATAAAAATGGTTCAACCTCAAGAAGAAAAGAAACAGATTCATACCCCGGCCCCCCCAAACACACACACACACACACACACACACACACACACACACACACACACACACACACACACTAGTAGTCACTTCTTCAAACATGTTGATCTCTGTCTAGAGGAGAAGACTGACTGAAGCTAAATTTCCCAAACTGTGACAAAATCACACGTGCTTCTATCTCGCAGAGAAGCAGGCAGGCAAGCAGGCATACATCGACGCACACAGGCATGCTCGCGCGAACACGCACACACGCGCGTGCGCGTGTGCACGCACGCACAACTCTCAATTAAAGTGTTTTAAACATGTTAAACACTGTCCTAAAATACAACACTGAATGGCAGTATGTTTCCTGGAGTGTGGCCAATAACAAACATGATTCCTATTTTACGTTTTTAATCAATCAATCGATCGATCGATAACTCTATCTATCTATCTATCTATCTATCTATCTATCTATCTATCTATCTATCTATCTATCTATCTATCTATCTACTATCTATCTATCTATCTATCGATCTATCTATCTATCTATCTATCTATCTATCTATCTATCTATCTATCTATCTATCTATCTATCTATCTATCTATCTATCTATTCATTCACTTTTATTACATACTAAAACTTTGAATGATCTAAGCAAAAAAACAAAAAAAATCACCCAATTCTTCTGATTTATCCTCAAGATTTCACAATAAACAAATCACTTAGTATAATTGTATAATATTTTTTTTCTTAATTTGATTACAGGTCACGTGTCAAATGGTTGATTTACGATGTCGTTGACAACATTTTACCATGATCTGGTATGGAGACCTCCATGTCTGGTATGGTGGAGTTCTTCATAAACCCTTGCATGTGTTCCCCATAGCTTACATTAAAACAAAAATTAACGACAAATATTATTCTCTTGAAAAAGCGAATTCAGACTGACCGTGAACTTCACAGTGAAAAACCAAGCAACACAAAACAAAACAAAAGCACTGACCTGAGGTGGAGACCCACAGTGTCCCTGAAACATAAACATCATGTTGTGTTGTATCCTAGAACAGCAAAACTCATAAAGCGTTGACTATGCCTTAGAACAGCAGAGCAGAATAACGAAACTTGGTGATTTGAGTTCCAGTCGTCTCAGAATGATGCAGCATCAAGAAAACACAGACACGTAAAGCAGGATTCCATCATCCACCAACATTTGCAACTGAGTGTCGTGGGAACTGATTAAAGAAAGAAAGAAAGAAAGAAAAGAAAGAACGAAAGAAAGAAAGAAAGAAACGAAAGAACGAAAGAAAGAAAGATAGAAAGAAAGAACGAACAGAAAGAAAGAACGACAGAAAGAGAAAACGACAGAAAGAACGAAAGAAAGAAAGAAAGAAAGAAAGAACGAAAGAACGAAAGAAAGAAAGATAGAAAGAAAGAACGAGAGAAAGAAAGATAGAAAGAAAGAACGAGAGAAAGAAAAAACAAACAAAGAAAGAAAGAACACAGAAAAAGAAGATGTTGTTGTTTATGTTGATGATGATGATAGATGAGATGATGATGATGATGATAGATGATGATGATGACGAACCAGAGAAGAAGAAGAAGAAGAAGAAGAAGAAGAAGAAGAAGAAGAAGAAAGGCAAGAACAAGAACAACAAACAACAACAAGAAAATGAGGAAGAAGAAGAGAGGGAGGAGGAAGAAGAAAAAAGAAAGAAGGAAAGGAAAGACAACAAAAGGGAAAGAGAGAGTGGGGGAGGAGGGAGTGAGGGACACGCACACACACACACACACACACACACACACACACACACACACACACACACACACACACACATTGAGGACAGAGAGAGAGAGAGAGAGAGAGAGAGAGAGAGAGGAGAGAGAGAGAGAGAGAGAGAGAGAGAGAGAGAGAGAGAGAGAGAGAGAGAGAGAGAGAGATCCTTCTTGAAGCAGAAGACGGTTTGAATAAAATTCTGTTACTGCTTTTGATATCATTGCTTGTGAAAGTGATGACGACAAAAAGGAAAACAACATAACAACAACAAACCGCCGGTATTTTGACTAAATTTTCCACTGTCATATCAGTTTTGTAAAATGGGAACTATGATGACCAGCAGTCTTCAGCTTACAGAACATGTTCACTCATAACTATTGTGTCAGTAAGTTAGGTTGAAACGGAACAAAAGCAAAGCGCTAGGACCAGACTGGGGACCAAGCACACACACACACACCACGCACGCACACACACGCACACACACACACACACACACACACACACACACACACACACACACACACACACACATTAAAAGGACCCACTGGCAAAGAACAGATAATTCACAAGAAAACATCATGCCGTATGAGATTTGTTGACGAGACAATGATCTGAAAACAATATATGGAGCTCAGAGTCACACTCTGCGTCGAAGCCTGTATTGTTATGCGTACAGGTGTATGAGGAAACACCCCACAGTTATCAAAAGACAACTTTGTGTTCAAGACAAATATCAATGTACAAAGAACTGGAACCACAAATAATGCAAACTTACTTGTACCTGGTGTGGACACACTAGTACTGAAACACAAACATGAACAAATATTTTAATTTGTTTTATTCTAGAATAGTAAAGCATGCATATTGTAATTCACAGCAAAGCTCAATGCGAGAAAAATGGTGGCTAAGAAAATCTCCATTAGTTTTAAACAATTAAAACATTTTTTTGAAATGCAATTAGACGTGGAAAGTGAGATTTCACATTCCATGAACTTAAGATTTGAAGAAAGTGGTTAGTGGTTAGAAAAACAATCATTGTTGGAAGAAAAAAGTGTTGGGGAAAAATCCTGACACAGGGTTTTTTGTGGGTTTTGTTTGTTCGTTTTTTCCCCTTTAAATGGCACTGTAGTACAACAGGGAAAAAAGTAGGTATTTTTGGAATGTTTTGGACTTTATTTTAACAGCTTTATAAAATGAAAATAACGAATTGCTAGACATGCCCTTCTGTACTTCTTAGCTTAGAGTGCGCCCTTTACTGAAAAATACTACATTGACAAAGCTACTTTGAATCTAAAAAAATAAAAAACAAAACAAACAAGATGCAATGCATATAAACGTACTCCCAGTATATCCTGAATACGTGTGAGATATTCCATAAAGAGGAAAAACCGTCTTGGGCTGGTGTAACCGTTAGTAATGGTTATTCTGGTAAACATCGGCCATCATCTGTGACCTATAATAAAGCATACTTACAAATTTTCAGAAAGATCCGCCAAGAACTTTCTGAGATTTTCCATAAGAAGAAACCATTATAGACAATTAGTAATGGTATAACCTAAGCTTAACATCGGCCATCATCCGGACCATAATGAACATACCTACAAATTTTCAGAAATATCGGCACGTACTTTTTGAGATTTCCATAAGAAGAAAAACCGTTAGGCGCATGCATTAGTAACAGCTATAACGGTAACTAAAACATCGGGATATTCGTGACCCTATAATGAACATACCTAATTTTACAGAAATTCGGCCAGTACTTTCTGAGATATTCCATAAGAAGGAAAACCGTTAGGAGCCGTTTCTTCGTTCCCATTCTAAAGTACTCCCTGTTCTATAAA
>JAFLJL010017277.1:34531-42031 GCA_018398815.1 Conus ventricosus | reverse complement strand
ACAAACAAACCAACCCAACCAACTAAGAAACATCCACATCGACTCAAAAGTGCTCGAAGTTTTTTAATTTTTTTTTATTATTATTTTTTTTTTTATCACAGTTTTATCAACCCATTTTGACGTTTTCTTTTACGTTTTGAAAATAAGAATGTTTGAAACAGGTTGGTAACTCTTCAACTTTAGATCCGGCACTGTTCATGTCAACAAAAAGTGCCAGAATCCGTCTTGGGGTCTGCTGTGAACGCTATCAAGGACCCGCTCAACCGGATAGGCTCGGGGCCTTCTAATGCACGGGTGGGTCCGGGGTCAACTATGCACGTAGCCAAAGCCTTCCACATCATACGTCAGTATTGCGTCTCGCTTCCTCCCCCCCCCCCCCCCCCCCTTCCCCACCAAGTAACGTTTGATCAATACACTAGGGGGGCAAATACCTCCACCACCACCACCACCACCCCGATCCCCCCCCTCCCTCTTTTTCCCCTCCCCGCTCCATCCCACCCCACCGAACTGCAGGATCACAGTAAAGAAACACGCATGCGAGTGCATGCATAAACACGCAGGTGCTGGCGTGAAAGGTAGTGAAAAGAAAGAAAGAGGGAAAAAGAAAGAAAGAGGGGAAAAGAAAGAAAGAGGGAAAAAGAAAGAAAGAGGGAAAAAGAGAAAGAAAGAGGGGAAAAGAAAGAAAGAGGGGAAAAGAGAAAGAAAGAGGGAAAAAGAAAGAAAGAGGGGAAAAGAAAGAAAGAGGGAAAAAGAAAGAAAGAGGGGAAAAGAAAGAAAGAGGGAAAAAGAGAAAGAAAGAGAGAAAAAGTTGACATCAATATGTAAATTATGCGTCATATTGTTTGTATCTTACACGACTAGTCGGGGCTAGTGTAGGCCTACATTGCTTCACGATAATGATGACGTCAGCGACAAGAACGATGATGATGATGATCTTAAGAATGATGATGAATCAAATCAATCAATCAAATAATCAATCAATCAATCAAGTTTGAAAATTCAACGACGGTGTATGTCAGACTGACAGAATGAATGGATTGCTTCATTAACCAATCAAAAAATTATTCACCCGTAAGCCAACTCACAAAACAAAAAACTTAAACAGCCAAGCAGGCAGCGGGTACGTTCATACCCTGAGATACCGGGGCCTTGAGAGTATATGTGCGAACTTGTGCGCGCTTGCGTGCGCTTGTGTGTGTGTGGTGTGTGTTGTGTGTGTTGGTGTAATGTGTGTGTGTGTGTAATGTGTGTGTGGTGTGTGTGTGTGTGCGTGCGTACGTGCGTGCGTGCGTGCGTGCGCGTGCGTGCGTGTGTGTGTGTGTGTGTGTGTGTGTGTGTGTGTGTGTGTGTGTGTGTTTACACAAAGCAGTAGGAAACGTGGCCAGCAAACTAAAGACAGCATTGGCAAAGAGGGGGGATATAGACGCACATCAGAGCACCGAAGAGAGAGAGAGAGAGAGAGAGAGAGAGAGAGAGAGAGAGAGAGAGAGAGAGAGAGAGAGAGAGAAAGAGAGAGAGAGAGTTACTGCATCTTGATAAAAAGATTTTTTTTTCGAAATATCGACATTCAATTTCATACAACTATGCATAAGCATCAGAACGCAACCACACAATGGCATGCCTTGAATAGGAGTAATATCATGCGTACATAAGCATCTGCCATTATTGCTGAATTCTCTCTCTCTCTCTGTGTGTGTGTTTGTGTGTGTGTGTGTGTGTGTGTGTGTGTGTTTTGGTGTGGTGTGTGTGTGTGTGTGTTTACGCGCGCGCGCGGGGCGAGCGCGTGTATGTATGCGTGTATTGCGCGTGGGTGTGTGTGTGTGTGTGTGTTGTGTCTGCGTGGCACGTGCGTTCGCAGGGCGACAGGATGTGGTCGTTCGGGGTGGGTCTGTTCCTGGTTCGAATCGCGGACGACCACTGCAGCTGCCGGCCATCTACGGCTGACCTCTGGGCTGGCCATCTTCCTCCTGGGGGCAGTGGTGGGCGACTGGGTGGACTCCACCCCACGGCTGAGAGGTGAGGGACACACCCACAGGGCACGGCTGAGAGGTGAGGGACACACACACAACACACAGGCACGGCTGAGAGGTGAGGGACACCACACACACACAGGGCAACGGCTGAGAGGTGAGGGACACACATACAGGGCACGGCTGAGAGGTGATGGACACACACAACACACAGGGCACGGCTGAGAGGGGAGGACACACACACACACATGGCACGGCTGAGAGGTGAGGGACACACATACAGGGCACGGCTGAGAGGTGAGGGGCACACACACACACACACCCGGCACGGCTGAGAGGTGAGGGCACACACACAGGGCACGGCTGAGAGGTGATGGACACACACAGGGCACGGCTGAGAGGTGATGGACATACACACAGGGCACGGCTGAGAGGTGAAGGGCACACACACAGGGGACGGCTGAGAGGTGAGGGGCACACACACACAGGGCACGGCTGAGAGGTGAAGGACACACACACACAGGGCACGGCTGAGAGGTGAGGGACACACACACACAGGGCACAGCTGAAAGGTGAGGGGCACACATACAGGGCACGGCTGAGAGGTGAAGGACCACACAGGCACGGCTGAGAGGTGACGGACACACACAGGGCACGGCTGAGAGGTGATGGACACACACATACAGGGCACGGCTGAGAGGTGATGGACACACACAGGCACGGCTGAGAGGTGATGGACACACACAGGGCACGGGTGAGAGAGATGGACACACACAGGGCACGGCTGAGAGGTGATGGACACACACACACACAGGCACGGCTGAGAGGTGATGGACACACACACACACAGGGCACAGCTGAGAGGTGATGGACACACACAGGGCACGGCTGAGAGGTGATGGACACACACACACAGGGCACGGCTGAGAGGTGATGCACACACACACACAGGGCACGGCTGAGAGGTGATGGACACACACACACAGGGCACGGCTGAGAGGTGAGGGACACACACACAGGGCACGGCTGAGAGGTGAGGGACACACACAGGGCACGGCTGAGAGGTTTATGGACACACACAGGGTACGGCTGAGAGGTGAGGGACACACACACAACAGGGCACGGCTGAGAGGTGATGGACACACACACACAGGGCACGGCTGAGAGGTGAGGGACACACACACAGGGCACGGCTGAGAGGTGATGGACACACACAGGGCACGGCTGAGAGGTGATGGACACACACACACACAAGGGGCACGGCTGAGAGGTGATGGACACACACAGGGCACGGCTGAGAGGTGATGGACACACACACACAGGGCACGGCAGAGAGGTGAGGGACACACACACAGGGCACGGCTGAGAGGTGATGGACACACACAGGGCAACGGCTGAGAGGTGATGGACACACACCCACAGGGCACGGCTGAGAGGTGATGGACACACACAGGGCACGGCTGAGAGGTGAGGACAACACATACAGGGGACGGCTGAGAGGTGAGGGACACACATACAGGGCACGGCTGAGAGGTGAGGGACACACCCACAGGGCACGGCTGAGAGGTGAGGGACACACACACACAGGCACGGCTGAGAGGTGAGGGACACACACACAGGGCACGGCTGAGAGGTGAGGGACACACACACAGGGCACGGCTGAGAGGTGAGGGACACACACACACAGGGCACGGCTGAGAGGTGATGGACCACACACACGGGGCACGGCTGAGAGGTGATGGACACACACAGGCACGGCTGAGAGGTGAGGGACACACACAGGGCACGCTGAAAGGTGATGGACACACATACAGGGCACGGCTGAGAGGTGATGGACACACACAGGGCACGGCTGAGAGGTGAGGGACACACACAGGCACGGCTGAGAGGAGGGACACACACACACAGGGCACGGCTGAGAGGTGAGGGACACACACAGGGCACGGCTGAGAAAGGGGAGGACACACACACACAGGGCACGGCTGAGAGGTGAGGGACACACATACAGGGCACGGCTGAGAGGTGAGGGACACACACACAGGGCACGGCTGAGAGGTGAGGGCACACACAGGGCACGGGTGAGAGGTGAGGGACACACACAGGCACGGCTGAGAGGTGAGGGACACACACACACACACACACACGGGCACGCTGAGAGGTGAGGGACACACACACACACAGGGCACGGCTGAGAGGTGAGGGACACACACACACACAGGGCACGGCTGAGAGGTGAGGGACAACACACACACAGGGGACGGCTGAGAGGTGAGGGCACACATACAGGGCACGGCTGAGAGATGAGACACAGATACAGGGCACGCTGAAATGTGAGGGACACACACAGGCATGGCTAGAAGGTGAGGGACACACATACAGGGCACGGCTGAAAGGTGAGGGACACACATCACAAGGCACGCTGAGAGGTGAGGACACACATACACGGCACGGCTGAGAGGTGAGGGACACACATAACAGGGCACGGCTGAGAGTGAGGGACACACACACGGGCACGGCTGAGAGGTGAGGGACACACACACGGGCACGGCTGAGAGGTGAGGGCACACACACATAGGCACGGCTGAGAGGTGAGCGCACACACACACAGGCCACGGCTGAGAGGTGAGTGAAGGACACACACACAGCACGGCTGAGAGTGACGGCACACACACAGGGCACGGCTGAGAGGTGAGGTGAAGACACACACACAGGGCACGGCTGAGAGGTGACGGCACACACAGAGGGCACGGCTGAGAGGTGAGGGACACACACAGGGCACGGCGGTCTCGCGCACCGAAGGCAAAGTCCACAGATCAGCCTCTCAAACACAGGCTGTAACGGAAGCTGTCATGACTCACACTAAGCAAAAACAAGCAGTGAACAACATCGTTTATTTAACCGTCCAGCCTACCTACCCAGCCGCCACACCACGCCACAAAGCAAGCGAGAGAGAACAAATGAACAAATGAACAACACTTTAATTCCTTCAGGCCACTAGCCCATAGAACAGGTCAAGGTGCAAAATCAGTATGTACGTAGAGATAAACACAAAAAAGAAATGCCTTCATGCATCATATGAACAGCCGTTCGTTCAACAATCTGCCTACATTTGCATACATTCAATGACTAACTTCTCTGACGGAGAGCATAGAAAACGTACATTGCTAGTTTTCGCATGGGTATCATAGATCTATTACGCAGAATATCAACATAACGCTGTCCGATTCCAGCCAAATATTTGGATCTGATTTCATCATACAAAGGACAACAATGTACAAAATGATTTCATCTTCAGTTATTTTACAGGCCGACATAAAAAGCTGACATTTTCACAGAATGTTTTTCTAAAGGTCGATCCATTAATTGGTAACACACCAGTTTCTTAATTTAATGATCCCGTCCCGGAAACATCTTATATCTAGAAATTGGAAATAAGGTTCACATTCAAATGATCTTTTAAAAAGCCTGTAGGTGCTGTATATATCCTTGTTCATAACAGATGCATTCCATTCTTGCATATATTTAAACTTTCAGTCGTTGTTTTGAACAAAGACACAAATGAAATTTCACACCCTACTCCTTGGTTAAACCATGCATCCCCAAAGCCCATTCTGCACAAAATATTTCTTACTAAACTAGCCAGCACGTTTTAACCTCTGTCATTTAAATTCTTAAGCATGATATACGACATTTTGGAAGTCTTGTAGTATCCATCTTCAACATCTTAAGCCAATACTTAATACATCTCACAGAACTATTAACGTACAATGGGTATCGCCCGATCTCACCATAAACGAACTTATTTGTACTTTTAAAGGGACTTTCAAAAACCGCTTACATGCAAATGTTGTACTTTTCAATATTATGCATTCTATTTAGGCCCCACATTTCAGCAGCATACATTAATATAGGTTGCACCTGAAAATCAAAAATCCTAAAGAAACAAGATTTTGAAATATCATGAAGTCTGCTGATTTTTTTCACGCATTCGATACAAGCTCGTCTGCCTTTTACTGCCAGGGAAATCGACGCATTTCTGCAAGCTCATTTTCGTCGTAAAAGACAAAACCCAAATAATTATATTCATTTACGACTTCCAAGGTATTGCCATCCAAAGTCCATTTATCGCTCTTCCCCAAAAAAATCCCCCTTTCCGAAAAACCAAAATTTTTGTTTTAATCTGTATTTATATTCAAAAAAGTTTTTTTACAAGCATCATTTAAAATATCGATCTGATTCTGAAGACCTCTTGCAGTGATGGACAAAAGGACAATGTCGTCTGCAAACAAAAGCAGAAATAGTTCATCAAGACCGGGTAAGATTTGAACACCATGTATACCATATTCAGCCACGGTTGCCGCGATTTCGTTGATAAAAACTGAAAAAAGTTCAGGCTAAGTAAACAGCCTTGTCTCAAACCAACAGGACATTCGAAAAAATCTGTCAAATGATCATCAATCCTTACACACGAAACTACAGAGTTATATATTGCCATAGCAGCCTTCATAAATTTACCATGTAACCCATTTTTTAGTAAAATTTCAAACAAAGGCCCATGTTGCAACCGAGTCAAATGCTTTTTTAAAGATCTACAAAACACACATAGAGTTTACCCCCTCTTTTTGAAAAGCACTTTTCAATAATTGCGTTCAAAGTAAATATATGATCAAAATAGAATATCCCTTTCTAAATCCTGCCTGGGACTCTGTTAACGTTCTGTTTGTTTCAATCCACTTTACAAGTCTTTGGTTTAAAATGATAGAAATAACATTTGCTCATCAAGCTTAACAAGGAAACTCCTCTGTAGTTGTCTGGCTGAGTTTTGTCACCTTTTTTAAATATTGGCACAATGATAGCTTTTGTCCAGTCTTCGGGGTATGAACCGTTATCAAATAAAGTATTGAATAATTTCGTCATAAAAGCAACTGACAAATCGTTACATAATTTTAACATTTCGGAACTATTCTGTCGATTCCACAGGCTTTCCCCCATTTTTCAATTTACGTATAGCCTCAAAAACTTCCCTTTCGGTAATAGGTAAATTCAGATCATCACAATTTGAATCAAAATTTTCAAAGCTAAAATCGCATGTTTTAATATCTGGAACATTGAAAAGTGTCGCAAAATGATCAAACCACTGTTGGTCTGATATTTCTGAGCAAATACCAGTTCTTCTTTTACCTGAAATACATCTGATCTCTCTCCAGAATGATTTGCTATCTTTACCAAGGGGAAGCGAGCTGTCTTGCTTTTTTCCCGTTTAAAACTACTTCTTTTTTGTTTAATCAACGCCTTATAATCTTTTCCGATCTTGAACGTATTGCCTTCGTTCGTCAGGCTGTTTTATTTGTCTAAACACAGTTAAAGACTGTCTAGTTTTTTTCTGAGATTGCTTACATTGACTGTCATACCAATGCGGAGTCTGACATTATCACCGACATAAAATGCGCTTCATCATGCAGTTGCTAGAAGAAACTAAGGCACCAGAAAACAATCTCACAGCTTGATTAAAAACGCTGTCAATTAATGC
>JAFLJL010017277.1:27031-29531 GCA_018398815.1 Conus ventricosus | reverse complement strand
TCTGTCTGTCACGCTGTATGCATGTATGTTCTCTCTCTTTCTCTCTCTCTCTCTCACCTCTCTCTCTCTCTCTCTCTCTCTCTCTCTCTGTATGTCACTCTCTCTCTCTGCCTCTCTCTCTGTATATGCATGCATTCGCTGTCTGTCTCTGTCTCTCTCTCTCTTTGTCTGTCTGTAAGTAAGCGTGCTGCTCTCTCTCTCTCTCCTCTCTCTCTCTCTCCGCTCTCTCTCTCTCTCTCTCCTCTCTCTCTCTCTCTCTCCCTCCCTCTCTCTCTGTATGCATGCATGCATGCTCTCTCTCTCTCTCTCTCTCTCTCTCTCTCTCTCTCTCTCTCTCTCTCTCTCTCTCTGTATGTATGTATGTGTGTACATATGTATGTATGTATGTATGTTTATATGTAGTGCGATTCGTTGGTTAGGTTTTTTCCGTTCGGACTTCTGTCCGTCTGTCTGCCTGCCTGCCTCTCTCTCTCTCTCTCTCTCTCTCTTCTCTCATCTCTCTCTCTCTCTCTCTCTCTCTCTCTCTCTCTCTCTCTCTCTTTCTTTCTCTCTCTCTCTCTCTCTCTCTCTCTCTCTCCTCTCTCTCTCTCTCTCTCTCTCTCTCTCTCTCTCCCTTTTTTCTACACTCTACATGGTGGTGTAATTCGTTGGTAGGATCTGTACCGTTTGGACATAATTCTTTTGTGTTAGTTTGCCTGTTTTCACTAAACCCATATCAGATGACAACAGTAGCAGCAGCAGCAACAAAACTAAACAACAACAACACCAAGGGGTAGGGGGTGTGGAGTGTGTGGCTGGGGATGGAACGGAGGACTGTGGTGTCTATTTCTCGCCCTATATTTCTTTGTCTCTTTGTCTGGTCTGCTCTCTTTGGGACATTTGTTCGGATGTCTGTTTCCACAAAAAAAAGGTGACAGATAATTAAAAAATGAAAAAAAACACGGCAACTTTGCTTACGTCTCCATGCATGTCTCTCTGTGTCTCTGTCCGTCTGTCTGATTTGTACTGTTTAGGCGTATCCCCCCCCCCCCTCCCGTTGACATGATATTAGAAGACAAAAGGAGACATCTGCAACAGTTTTCTTTCCCTCTTTTGTCTGTGCCTCCCTGTGTTTCTTTCCCTCTTTTGTCTGTGCCTCCCTGTGTTTCTTTCCCTCTTTTGTCTGTGCCTCCCTGTGTTTCTTTCCCTCTTTGTCTGTGCCTCCCTGTGTTTCTTTCCCTCTTTTGTCTGTGCCTCCCTGTGTTTCTTTCCCTCTTTTGTCTGTGCCTCCCTGTGTTTCTTTCCCCTTTGTCTGTGCCTCCCTGTGTTTCTTTCCCTCTTTTGTCTGTGCCTCCCTGTGTTTCTTTATCCAGTCTGCTTGCTCTGTTCCATTGTTGGTCTTTTCTTTTACGGAAAAGTTGTTAGACCACACACACACACACACACACACACACACACACACACACACACACACACACACACACACACACACACACGCACGCACACACAAAACACACACACACACACACGCACGCACGCACGCACACTCGCACGCACGCACGCACGCATGCACGCACTATAAATAGATAATTATATTATAAAGAAGTAAATAAAAACAAAACTAATTCACCAAAACAAAACAATAACAACAACCAACCAACCAAAACAAACAAACAAAACCCGAAAGAACTCCAGTTTTTCTCCGTCTCCGTGTCTGTGTATGTCGTCTTGTGATTCCGTTTCAGTCTGTTCCGTTTGGACGGCTTGTGTTTTTGTTTGTGTTCGGGAAGACGACAAAAAAAGAAAAAAAAAAAGGAGAACACTAACACCATGTCTATTTCTCTCTATGTCTCTATCTCCCTGTTCTGGTCTGTTGGGACGTCTTTTTTCCGTCTTCCCCCCCCCCCCCCCCCCCCCCCCCCCCCCACTGAAACAATGATGGACAATAAAAAGATAAGCTCTGTCTTTGCCCCCCCCCCCCCCACCTTCTCCAGCTTCCTTCGTTCCTTCCCATCACTCAACCTCTCCCTCATTTTAATGACGTAAACAACGAAAGTGCACATGTATCTCTCTGCCCTGTTTTTCAGTGAGTCACTGTCTTGGTTAGATTGTCTGAGCTACAAAGTTTAGACACCTTTTCACTGAAATGATTAATGGACAAATTAATTAGAGAACGTTCTCTCTCTTCTTTTCTTTGTTGGCCACTCTTTACAGAATTACTACATACTTTATGAATACTTTTTTTTTCATTTTAAATGTGTAATTGTGACGTCTTGTGGGCATCGTGTATTGTTTCGTTTTTTTTTTTAAATATTTTTGTACTAGATACTGATATTGGACTAGAAAGTGGTGTGTGTGTGTGTGTGTGTGTGTGTGTGTGTGTGTGTGTGTGTGTGTGTGTGTGTGTGTGTGTGTGCGCGCGTGCTTATCTCCCCCGATTTCTTCAATCTAAGACATAAAGCAAGCTTTGTTATAATTCAATATAATTATAATATATAAAAATATATATATATATATAATA
>JAFLJL010017277.1:5000-26031 GCA_018398815.1 Conus ventricosus | reverse complement strand
CCTGCTCGTTAAGGTGCTGGTCGTGACCGTTGTGAACCATTTTTATTGCTGCGTTTTCCCGTCTGCGTCAGTATGTGCTCAGCAATGGCAAGGTTAAGGTCAGCAGACCAGTGCTTACGTTGAACAAAATATGTATATATTTCATTTACGGTTTATATCTCAATTTATTTGTGCTCTCTGTCTCTGTCTCTCTCTCTCTATTGACGCTCTGTCTTTCTTCCCCCCCCCACCACACACACACACACATTTCGCAATCACCTCTCCGTTGTGCTCTCTCTCTCTCTCTCTCTCTCTCTTCTCTCTCTCTCTCTCTCTCTCTCTCTCTCTCTCTCACACACACACACACACACACACACACACACACACCCTTCGCAATCACCTTTCCCCTTTGCAGTGGTGATATCAGTGCATCCACATTCCAGGATAGCCACCCCCTTCATTCCTATGCCCTACATTACCTGGGGGAGCCACCCCTTCATTCCTATGACCTACATTACCTGGGGGAGCCACCCCCTTCATTCCTATGACCCACATTAACTGGGGGAGCCACCCCTTCATTCCTATGACCCACATTAACTGGGGGAGTCACCCCCTTCATTCCTTACTTGTATCGCCCCACATTTAACTGGGGGAGCCACCCTCTTCATTCCTATGACCCACATTAACTGGGGGAGTCACCCCCTTCATTCCTTACTGGTATCGCCCCACATTAACTGGGGGAGCCACCCCTTCATTCCTATGACCCACATTAACTGGGGGAGTCACCCCCTTCATTCCTTACTTGTATCGCCCCACATTAACTGGGGGAGCCACCCTCTTCATTCCTTTACTGGTATCGCCCCCATTAACTGGTGGAGCCACCCCCTTCATTCCTATGACCTACATTAACTGGGGGAGCCACCCCCTTCATTCCTATGACCCACATTAACTGGGGGAGCCACCCCCTTCATTCCTATGACCCACTTAACTGGGGGAACCACCCCTTCATTCCTATGACCCACATTAACTGGGGGAGCCACCCCCTTTATTCCTATGACCTGCACTGGTATCGACCCACATTAACTGGGGGAGCACCCCCTTCATTCCTATGACCCACATTAACTGGGGGAGCCACCCCTTCATTCCTATGACCCACATTACCTGGGGGAGCCACCCCCTTCATTCCTATGACCCACATTAACTGGGGGAGCCACCCCCTTCATTCCTTACTGGTATCGACCCACATTAACTGGGGGAGCCACCCCCTTCATTCCTATGACCACATTAACTGGGGAAGCCACCCCTTTATTCCTATGACCCACATTAACTGGGGAAGCCACCCCCTTCATTCCTATGACCCACATTAACTGGGGGAGCCACCCCCTTCATTCCTATGACCCACATTAACTGGGGGAGCCACCCCAACAGAACAACCAAAGAGACATTCAGAGTTGTGGGCATGTATTTGTTTCATTATGGGAGCAAGAGTTACCGTACTTGTTCGTTATTTACTGTTGATTGTTCTCTGCCTCATATCAGCGGTGTTGTCTGACTGCTGTCACGGTTTTATTTCTTTAGAGATCCTTTCGATCAACGACATTTACATATGGAGCAATCAGAAAAATCTCTTCTATGGGGGGGGGTACCTTAGATATTGACCTCAAGAATTTTGTGCATTCAAGGATCAGTGAATTCCTTGCATTCTAAACTGCACAGAGAGAGAGAGAGAGAGAGAGAGAGAGAGAGAGAGAGAGGAGAGAGAGAGAGAGAGAGAGAGAGAGAGTGAGTGAGTGATGTGATTGAGTGAGTGAGTGAGTGAGTGAGTGAGTGAGTGAGAGAGAGAGAGAGAGAGAAAGAGAGAGAGAGAGAGAGAGAGAGAGAGAGAGAGAGAGAGAGAGAAACGTCTATAACCAACACCAGAGATTGCAAAATGTAATGATGACGGTACACGCACAGACAGACAGACACACAAACAGACAGACAAACAGAAAGAACGTGCTTTACATGTCATGATTAAAAAAAAAAAATTAAGGTCAGTAGACGTCACTTGGAAATCAAGTATTTTTAAACTTGTTATCCTTTAAGAACTGAGACGTCTGTGATGGTTCTGTCAAATCCTTCCGATATTTTGAGTTTGAACAGTACAACGGATTTGCTATAAAATTGTGTGCTGTCAGAATCCAGAAAAATTATCCGGAAATACGACACATGAGAGTCTATAACACTGAGGTATCGGTCTTCCTAAATTAAAAAACAACATTTGTCACTTCTTTGAAATCGTCCTGAACTCGTAAAACGAACACACACACACACACACACACAACACACACACACACACACACACACACACACACACACACACACACACACACACACACACACACACACACACACAACTGAATACATAAGAGCAGACTTTCTATGGCCGCTTATAGACAGATTTGTTCCAGAATTTGCATCCATGTTTACAAATAAAACCAGTTCTGGTCAGATGTCATTGCAGCTTTTGTTTTCCGACTGTAAGAACATTTCAGGAAACTCCCCTGGAATCTTAGCCGAACCATTAAAAAAATAAATAAATAAAACGACTCCAGGCGGGCAAAGCTTCCGCTGTATTGAGAAAAAAAACTTGAAAACAAAAATGTACATTGTGTTATTGCATTGCACAACGTTTTTGATGATAACGGACAGAGTCTCTCTTACGTGCATTTCAATCAGAAATGTCAGTGTCAATTTTGTCATCATTGTAACATATAGCATGATTATAAGCAAAAAAAAAAACAAAAAAAAAAACCCCACAACAACTCAGATTCAACTTGCTTTTTGAAGAAGTGCTTGCTGTTCACGAGGGTTTAGAGCTCTTTTACAATAATCATTTCTAAACGAGGGTTTAGAGCTCTTTTACAATAATTCATTTTTAAACGAGGGTTTAGAGCTCTTTTACAATAATTCATTTTTAAAAGAGGGTTTAGAGCTTTTTTACAATAATTCATTTTTAAACGAGGGTTTAGAGCTCTTTTACAATAATTCATTTTTAAAAGAGGGTTTAGAGCTTTTTTACAATAATTCATTTTTAAAAGAGGGGTTAGAGCTCTTTTACAATAATTCATTTTTAAAAGAGGGTTTAGAGCTCTTTTACAATAATTCATTTTTAAACGAGGGTTTTAGAGCTCTTTTACAATAATTCATTTTTAAACGAGGGTTTAGGGCTCTTTTACAATAATTCATTTTTTAAACGAGGGTTTAGAGCTCTTTTACAATAATTCATTTTTAAACGAGGGTTTAGAGCTCTTTTACAATAATTCATTTTTAAAAGAGGGTTTAGAGCTCTTTTACAATAATTCATTTTTAAACGAGGGTTTAGAGCTCTTTTACAATAATTCATTTTTAAACGAGGGTTTAGAGCTCTTTTACAATAATTCATTTTTAAACGAGGGTTTAGAGCTCTTTTACAATTACAATAATTCATTTTTAAACGAGGGTTTAGAGCTCTTTTACAATAATTCATTTTTAAACGAGGGTTTAGAGCTCTTTTACAATAATTCATTTTTAAACGAGGGTTTAGAGCTCTTTTACAATAATTCATTTTTTAAACGAGGGTTTAGAGCTCTTTTACAATAATTCATTTTTAAACGAGGGTTTAGAGCTCTTTTACAATAATTCATTTTTAAACGAGGGTTTAGAGCTCTTTTACAATAATTCATTGGTAAACGAGGGTTTTAGAGCTCTTTTACAATAATTCATTTTTAAACGAGGGTTTAGAGCTCTTTTGCAATAATTCATTTTTTAACGAGGGTTTAGAGCTCTTTTACAGTAATTCATTTTTAAACGAGGGTTTAGAGCTCTTTTACAATAATTCATTTTTAAACGAGGGTTTAGAGCTCTTTTACAATAATTCATTTTTAACGAGGGTTTAGAGCTCTTTTACATAATTCATTTTTAACGAGGTTTAGAGCTCTTTTACAATATTCATTTTTAAACGAGGGTTTTAGAGCTCTTTTACAATAATTCATTTTTAAACGAGGGTTTAGAGCTCTTTTACAATATTCATTTTTAAACGAGGGTTTAGAGCTCTTTTACAATAATTCATTTTTAAACGAGGGTTTAGAGCTCTTTTACAATAATTCATTTTTAAAAGAGGGTTTAGAGCTCTTTTACAATAATTCATTTTTAAACGAGGGTTTAGAGCTCTTTTACAATAATTCATTTTTAAAAGAGGGTTTAGAGCTCTTTTACAATAATTCATTTTAAAAGAGGGTTTAGAGCTCTTTTACAATAATTCATTTTTAAACGAGGGTTTAGAGCTCTTTTACAGTAATTCATTTTTTTAAACGAGGGTTTAGAGCTCTTTTACAATAATTCATTTATTGAAAACGATGTTCGACTTAAGTCCTGCGACATAAAACTTTCCTCTTGACTGGAAATCGCGATTGTAATGTGCCCATAAGATCACGATCAACGATTTCCATAGATGTCTGGGTACAAATGTTAATCTTAAAAGACACTGGAATTCATAGCAATGATAGCTTTAATTTCTGTGGTCAGTGAAAGACATTTTTGGTCACATGTATGTTTTGAAATGTACACATGTCCGTTTCTTTTGGAACAATTGTATTTACAGATTTGTTAAGAAGAAAGTGCACAAATGCAGAGAACAAAAGAATGGCTGAATCGCTTCTCTTATTAGGTTTTGATGTGAACATTTGATGGACAGTGTTCTTTATTTCATTATACATTGTTTGCATGTATTTATGTACCGAATAGAAGTCACTCATAAAGAACAGTCGTGTACAAAAAAAGCCTTGTCAGAATAAAATTGAACAGACGATGCTTGCGTTAAACCGAATCACTCGGATGTCTCTAAGAAAAGACTAGTACATAAATCGTTATTCGCTGGCGCTTGAATATATTAAGTCTTTTTCATAATGATTGATATATTACAGTTCACAGACGATTCGTGCATGGTACGATGTGTAATTCTGCTCAAGTGACCGCTGAAACCTTGCACTGTCTTTTTGAGGTCCTACATTAGTTTTCATGGTTGACGCCATACTAGGTTATTTTAAGGTGTTTGAGAATATGGAAAGTGGAATCGAAATATTTTTATGGCGTTCAAGCACCTAGTGCCCCCCCCCTCTCTCTCTCTCTCTCTCTCTCTCTCTCTCTCTCTCTCCTCTCTCTCTCTCTCTCTCTCTCTCTCTCTCTCTCTCTCTGTCACTGTCTCTCTCTGTCTCTCTCCCCTCTCTTCTTCTTCTTCTTCTTTTCTCTGTCTCTCTGTCTGTCTCAGATGTTGAAATAATGCTTTTTTCTTTTTTTTTTGACACTAGATGTATTGTAACGTCTTTCTCCTTTTCGATGTTTTGTTTTTCATGTCACTGAATGCAAAAAACGAAACGAAACAAAACAAACACGAACGACTCAGAAAGTAAACGCACGAGCACTAGCACTCACTCGCTGTCATCGTTCGTGTCATTATAGCATCATGGCAATTAAGACTTTTTGTTACTCGCTCTTCTTCCCCAGGACCACGGCCACGACGGGGCCGTCACACCAATGCCTTCATCTACTGCAGTCACTTCTTATCAGCCTGGGTAAGGCATGTTGTATGCGTTCACATGGGATCCATTTCCTCATCGGATAGACTGGCACACAAAACACACACACACACACACACACACACACACACACACACACACACACGCACACACGCACACACACACACATACACACACATACACACACATACACACATACACACACATACACACACATACACACACATACGCACACACATACACACAACGCACACAACATACACACAAACACACCCCACACACACACACACACACACCACACACACAGAGAGAGAGAGAGAGAGAGAGAGAGAGAGAGAGAGAGGAGAGAGAGAGAGAGAGAGAGAGAGAGATTCATTGATGGATCGACTGATCTTTGATACGCAAGGATGGAGATTTTAGGCCCAGGCCTAGTCTTACAATCCGTCCTTGTCATTCATACATTATAATTTATTTCAACACATATCATTCATACTGACAGTTCAACATGGCAACACCGTAATGTAGTTCTACAATGCCAAGCAGACTGTTCATGAACGTAACAAGGAGGTGGTGGGCAGTCAAGCAGCTGGAACCAAGAGATCTGCATATTGACCAGATAACTTCCCCAGATATTTTACTGTTACCTGGGCCTGAATTTGGCCATTGCTTTTAACTTCTTGAATATCGAGTGCGGCCCTTGTTGCCAAATTTGCTCCAGGGGCAAACAGTCTGAGTCGCACTGTTTTATGTTATTCTATTTTACTTTTTAACATGCGCGCTGGTGACCTACTCGTTTTTGAGTGAACCAGTATTTTAGGAAGAAGAAGAAGACAAGCAAGCAAACAAACAGAGGGAGAGAGAGGTGGGGAGGAGGGAGATGGGATGGTAGGTGGGGGGAGGTCGAGAGGGATGGGAGACAGTGGGAATAGGGATAAGCGGTTTATTGAAGTAGGTTAAATATGTGCAGATAATTATACCTCTCTCTCTCTCTCTCTCTCTCTTCTCTCTCTCTCTCTCTCTCTCTCTATATATATATATATATATATATATATATACACACACACGCACACACACACGCACACGCACGCACACACACACACACACACACACACACACACACACACACACACACACACACACACACACTGCTGGATACCGTCACACTGTTCGTTTTATTATAACGATAAAGTGGACAGAGCTGCAAAACAAGGTGCAAAAGGTAGTTCAGAGTCTCTCAGGATGAATTTTCCACTTTCGGTTCAAGAACAATATAGTATAGTGGAATCATTTGCTTGGAACCATTTCCAGAATTCCTTTAAAAAGTCTCACAAAAAGCTTATTTACACAGATTTTAATATTGCAAACTTTAAAACACATTCCCACATCAGCAGAAAGTTATCGTCCCCTATGTATAGGTGGAAAGTCGATGCTTTTAAAACAAAATTTAGTAAAAAGGCCTCATGTGTTTGTGGACAGAGCATCACAGTTGATCATATTATCTCATGTGCCGCTACCAAACAAATCATACCCATGCTTTCTGAATATACAATTAGAAATATTTTTGAATCACCAGTATTAACCTATGAATTCTTTCTTTCTTTATCAAAGTTGTCCAATAAGTAAGTACTTATAGTTTTTAATATTTATTATCTCATTCTTATGAGGTTACTTTTAAGTGAGTCAATCATTTACCAACTACTAAATCTACATAATGTATACGGAAGGACCATCTTCATCCGTCCCTACCTCTCACTGTTCTCTCCCATATCAAAACCATGTGTAATTTTCTAGGTTTAACATGAGGGTTTGGTTTGTTTGTTAATTTATTTATTGTTTTGATGATGAAGTTGTTGTTGTTGTTTTTTTTCCCCCGTCCAGTATCACCTAGAGTGGATAGACGTTAAATTTGAAACTAAAGAGAGAGAGAGAGAGAGAGAGAGAGAGAGAGAAGAGGAGAGAGAGGAGAGAGAGAGAGAGAGAGAGAGAGAGATATCCTTGAACCAGAAGATACCGTAGTGATTCACGCTTTCTGGACACACACCAGCACTATTCAGTGTTGGGCACACCTATAGATTAAAGGCTGTGTGCATTGTGCCCCAGCCCGACCCGTGTGAAGAGAGCCGTGATTTTGCCGGTCGTGCAAACCGTACTTCCCCGGATCCCCGGCTGTCGGGTGAAGGGACCGAACTCTTCCTCTGATTTTTTTTTTAAACACCATTTATCTTTCTTTCCATCATGGACGACGAAAAACTCGTCGCTGCCATGAGGGTCAGATCATTTATTAACACAAACAGTGACCAGAAACCATGCCAACAGAGATATTCTATCAGCTGACTGGGAGAACGTAGCGCGAACAGTGGGAGAAAATGGTAACTACTAATAATGCTATCTTCTTCTTTTTTCTCTCTCTCTTTCTCTCTTAACCAAATGAACAAAGTTACAAACAAATCTTCAACTTTAGATCCAATACTATCCATACTAACAAAAAGAGCCAGTCACGGATATGTTCAACAAAACAAACAAACAAACCAGCTAAGAAACATCCACATCGACTCAAAAGTGCTCGAAGGCTTTTTTTGTTGTTGTTGTTGTCGTTTCTTTTCTTTTTTTATCACAGTTTTATTCAACCCATTTTGACGTTTTCTTTTACGTTTTGAAAATAAGAATGTTTGGAACAGGTTGGCAACTCTTTAACTTTAGATCCGGCACTATTCATACCAACAAAAAGTGCCAGTATCCGTCTTGGGGTCTGATGTGCACGCTTCAAGGACCCGCACAACCGGATAGGCACGGGGCCTTTTAGCCCTAATGCACGGGCGGGTCCGGGGTCAACTATGCACGTGGTTAAAACTTTCCACCATCATACGTTAGTATTGCGTCTCGCTATTAAGGAAAGCTGGCTCCCCCCCCCCCCCCACCCTTCCCCACCAAGCAACGTTTGATCAATACGCTAGGGGGGCCGCTAGGGGGGCAAATACCTCCACCACACCACCACCCCGATCCCCCTCCCTCCCCTCCCCCTCTCCATCCCACACCACCGAACTGCAGGCTCACAGTAAAGAAACATGCATGCGCGTACATGCATAAACACGCAGGTGCTGGCAGGAAAGGTAGTGAAAAGAAAGAAGGTTGGGGGGGGGGGGGGGGGGGGGGGGGGCAGAAAAAGAAAGAAAGAAAGAGAGAGAGAAAAGGGTGACAGCAATATGTAAATTATGCGTCATGTTGTTTGTAACTTACACGACTACTACTCGTGCATGTGTGTGTTGTGTTGTGGTGTGTGTGTGTGTGTGTGTGTGTGTGTGTGTTGTGTGTGTGTGTGTGTGTGTGTTTACACAAAGCAGTAGGAAACGTGGCCAGCAAACTTAAGACAGCATTGGCAAAGAGGGGGGATATAGACGCACATCAGAGCACCGAAGAGAGAGAGAGAGAGGGAGAGAGAGAGAGAGAGAGAGAGAGAGAGAGAGAGAGAGAGAGAGAGAGAGAGAGAGTGTTACTGCATCTTGATAGAATTTTCTTTTCGAAATATCGACATTGAATTTCATACATCTATGCATAATCATCAGAACGCAACCACACAATGGCATGCCTTGGATAGGAGTAATATCATGCGTACATAAGCATCTGCCATTATTGCTGAATTCCGTATGTGTGTGTGTGTGTGTGTGTGTGTGTGTGTGTGTGTGTGTGTGTGTGTGTGTGCGAGCGCGCGCGGGCGTGCGCGTGTATGTATGTGTGTATGTGCACGCGCGCGCGTGTGTGTGCTGTGTCTGCGTGGC
The DNA here is from genome assembly GCA_018398815.1 of Conus ventricosus. Classification (NCBI taxonomy): domain Eukaryota; kingdom Metazoa; phylum Mollusca; class Gastropoda; order Neogastropoda; family Conidae; genus Conus; species Conus ventricosus. The sequence goes on along the minus strand of JAFLJL010017277.1, from coordinate 16,721 downwards.
ATGTGCGTGCGTGCGTTCGCAGGGCGACAGGATGTGGTCGTTCGGGGTGGGTCTGTTCCTGGTTCGAATCGCGGACGACCAGCTGCAGCTGCCGGCCATCTACGGGCTGACCTCTGGGCTGGCCATCTTCCTCCTGGGGGCGGTGGTGGGCGACTGGGTGGACTCCACCCCACGGCTGAGAGGTGAGGGACACACACAGGGCACGGCTGAGAGGTGAGGGACACACACACACAGGGCACGGCTGAGAGGGGACACACCACAGGGCAGCTGAGAGTGAGGGACACACACACAGGGCACGGCTGAGAGGTGAGGGAACACACACACAGGGCACGGCCTGAGAGGTGAGGGACACACACAGGCACGGCTGAAGTGAGGGACACACACAGGCACGGCTGAGAGGTGAGGGACACACACACAGGGCACGGCTGAGAGGTGAGGGACACACACACAGGGCACGGCTGAGAGGTGAGGGACACAACACAGGGCACGGCAAGAGGTGGGGACACACAGGCACGGCTGAGAGGTGAGGGACACACACACAGGGCACGGCTGAGAGGTGAGGGACACACACAGGGCACGGCTGAGAGGTGAGGGACACACACAGGGCACGGCTGAGAGGTGAGGGACACACACACAGGGCACGGCTGAGAGGTGAGGGACACACACACAGGGCACGGCTGAGAGGTGAGGGACACACACAGGGCACGGCTGAGAGGTGAGGGACACACACAGGGCACGGCTGAGAGGTGAGGGACACACACACAGGGCACGGCTGAGAGGTGAGGGACACACAACACACAGGGCACGGCTGAGAGGTAAGGGACACGCACACAGGGCACGGCTGAGAGGTGAGGGGCACACCCACAGGGCACGGCTGAGAGGTAAGGGACACACACACACAGGGCACGGCTGAGAGGTAGGGACACACACAGGGCACGGCTGAGAGGTGATGGACACACACAGGGCACGGCTGAGAGGTAGGGAACACACACACAGGGCACGGCTGAGAGGTAAGGGACACACACACAGGGCACGGCTGAGAGGTGAGGGAGACACACACACAGGGCACGGCTGAGAGGTGAGGGACACACCCCACAGGGGCACGGATGAGAGGTAGTCACACACACACAGGGCAGGCTGAGAGGTAAGGGACACACACACAGGGCACGGCTGAGAGGTGAGGGACACACACACAGGGCACGCTGATGAGGTGAGGGACACACACACAGGGCACGCTGAGATGGACACACACAGGGCACGGCTGAGAGGTGATGGACACACACACAGGCACGGCCGAGAGGTGAGGGACACACCACAGGGCACGGCTGAGAGGTGAGGGACACCACAGGGCACGGATGGAGGTGAGGGACACACACACGGGCACGCTGAGAGGTGAGGGACACACACACAGGGCACGGCTGAGAGGTGAGGGACACACACAGGGCACGACTGAGAGGTGAGGGACACACACAGGGACGGCGAGAGGTGAGGGACACACACCAGGGCACGGCTGAGAGGTGAGGGACCACACACACAGGGCACGGCTGAGAGGTAAGGGACAAAACACACAGGGCACGCTGAGAGGTGAGGGCACACCACACAGGGCACGGCTGAGAGGTAAGGGACAACACACACACAGGGCACGGCTGAGAGGTGACGGACACACACAGGGCACGGCTGAGAGGTGATGGACACACACACAGGGCACGGCTGAGAGGTGAGGGACACACACACACAGGGCACGGCTGAGAGGTGAAGGACACACACACGGGCACGGCTGAGAGGTGAGGGACACACACACACAGGGCACGGCTGAGAGGTGAGGGACACACACCACACAGGGCACGGCTGAGAGGTGATAGACACACACAGCAGGGCAGGCTGAGAGGTAAGGGACACACACACAGGGCACGGCTGAGAGGTGAGGGCACACACACAGGGCACGGCTGAGAGGTGAGGGACACACACAGGGCAGGCTGAGAGGTGAGGGACACACACAAGGGCACGGCTGAGAGGTGATGGACACACACAGGGCACGGCTGAGAGGTGAGGGACACACCACAGGGCACGGCTGAGAGTGAGGGACACACACACAGGGCATCGGCTGAGAGGTGAGGGACACACCACAGGGCACGGCTGAGAGGTGAGGGACACACACACAGGGCACGGCTGAGAGGTGAGGGAACACACCACAGGCACGGCTGAGAGGTGAGGACACACAGGGCACGGCTGAGACGTGAGGGACACACACACAGGGCACGGCTGAGAGGTGAGGGACACACACACAGGGCACGGCTGAGAGGTGAGGGACACACACAGGCACGGCTGAGAGGTGAGGGACACACACACAGGGCACGGCTGAGAGGTGAGGGACACACACACGGGCACGGCTGAGAGGTGAGGGACACACACACAGGGCACGGCTGAGAGTGAGGGACACACACACAGGGCACGGCTGAGAGGTGAAGGGGCACACACAGGGCACGGCTGAGAGGTGAGGGACACACACACAGGGCACGGCTGAGAGGTGAGGGACACACACACAGGGCAACGGCTGAGAGGTGAGGGAACACACACACAGGGCACGGCTGAGAGGTAAGGGACACACACACAGGGCACGGCTGAGAGGTGAGGGGCACACCACAGGGCACGGCTGAGAGGTAAGGACCACACACACAGGGCACGGCTGAGAGGTGAGGGACACACACACAGGGCACGGCTGAGAGGTGATGGACACACACAGGGCACGGCTGAGAGGTGAGGGGACACACACACACAGGGCACGGCTGAGAGGTGAGGGACACACACAGGGCACGGCTGAGAGGTGAGGGACACACACACACAGGGCACGGCTGAGAGGTGAGGGACACACACACAGGGCACGGCTGAGAGGTGATAGACACACACAACAGGGCAGGGCTGAGAGGTAAGGGACACACACACAGGGCACGGCTGAGAGGTGAGGGGCACACACACAGGGCACGGCTGAGAGGTGAGGGACACCACACAGGGCACGGCTGAGAGGTGAAGACACACACACACAGGGCACGGCTGAGAGGTGATAGACACACACACACAGGGCACGGCTGAGAGGTGATGGACACACACATACAGGGCACGGCTGAGAGGTGATGGACACACACACAGGGCACGGCTGAGAGGTGATGGACACACACACACAGGGCACGGGTGAGAGGTGATGGACACACACAGGGCACGGCTGAGAGGTGAGGGACACACCCACAGGGCACGGCTGAGAGGTGAGGGACACATACAGGGCACGGCTGAGAGGTGAGGACACACACACAGGGCACGGCTGAGAGGTGAGGGACACACACACAGGGCACGGCTGAGAGGTGAGGGACACAACACGGCACGCGAGAGGAGGGCACACAGGGCACGGCTGAGAGGTGAGGGCACACACACAGGGCACGGCTGAGAGGTGAGGACACACCAATGGGCACGGCTGAGAGGTGAGGGACACACAGGGCACGGCTGAGAGGTGAGGGACACACACACAGGCACGGATGAGAGGTGAGGGACACACACACAGGGCACGGCTGAGAGGTGAGGGACACACCACAGGGCACGGCTGAGAGGTGAGGGACACACCCACGGGCACGGCTGAGAGGTGAGGGACACACACACAGGCACGGCTGAGAGGTGAGGGACACACACACAGGGCACGGCTGAGAGGTGAGGGAACACACACAGGGCACGGCTGAGAGGTGAGGGCACACACACAGGGCACGGCTGAGAGGTGAGGGCACACACACAGGGCACGGCTGAGAGGTGGGGACACACACACATAGGGCACGGCTGAGAGGTGAGGGACACACACACAGAGCATGGTGAGAGGTGAGGATAACACACACTCACACACACACACAACACACACACACACACACACACACACAGCAATACACACACACACCAGAGCACCACACCACACACAACATACACACACACACACACAACCAATACCACACACACACACAAAGACACACACACACACACACACACGCACGCGTGCGCGCTTGGACACCATGCACTCACGAACACATGCACCACTTACAACCTCACACACACACACACACACACACACACACTGCAAGACACTCGCTTTCTCTGCTCTGTCTGTCTGTCTGTCTGTCTGTCTGCTCTCTCTCTCTCTCTCTCTCTCTCTCTCTCTCTCTCTCTCTCTCTCTCTCTCTCCAGTTCAGTTCAGTTCAGTTCAGTTCAGTTCAGAGGTTTGATTTACTATCTCTGTATCAAAGATGAAATTAGACGACGAATTGAAAGAAGAAAAAAACAACAACAACCGAACAAAAAAACAAACAAACAACATTTACATCCACAGGTCAGTCAATCTCACATTCACCTACAAACTAATGATACAGACTCTCAACACTCGGGTTTGGGATCCTCGTAACACTCTTAACGTCTGAGAAACAGTTAACAGAGGCGAGCTGGCGAGGATTTTCGCATGCTTGGCGAGTGTCAACGTTTCACAGCACGCCCGAGCGGCGGGCCAGGCCAGGATAAGGCGAGCGTTGGCTGGACTGCGTTGGGGCTGTCTGGACAGTCGCAACATCCTGTGGCTGGTGCAGGAAAAGTGCTAGCGTTCTCTGACTGGCAGACAAACGATCAAAGCGCTGACCCTTCAACAGCAAGAAGAGCTTGAAGAACCAGACACGTTGCTCATTTGAAGTTTTGTCTTACGCCCGTTTCTTCCCCCCCTCCCCGCCCCTCGCCTCTCCGATCTCTCGCCGCCAAAACCAGCCAGCCGCTCGCTGCAAGGGTACTCTCGCCACCTTGTCAGTCCAGCATCTGTGAAACTCGTCTCTGGTTGACAATAAATAATTCACCCTGGGGATTTTTCCCTCGGAGTTAACATTGGTTCTGACTCCATTTCCCATACAGTCCTTACAGTGAGACTATAAACCGAGGTTCCGTGTGTGAACGCACGCATGACATCTGGCGCACACGTAAAATCCCATCACCAACTTTCGGAAGAGAAGGCCAGTTTGGCCGTTGGTGTGGATGACACGTTACACACAGCACAGCGCGAGAAATTGGAAGAATGAAGGAGGTAAGGAAACTGAATGAACGATATTGATTGGATGACGCGGGGAAACGACTGAATGAAGCGCCAGCAGGCAGCTCTTCAGTCCCAGGTAGGCAGCGTGTTGCATACACGAGAATGTGGATTGTCAGCGCCTAGATCCGTTGGCGAGGCCCTTATCAAATGCTATGTTACTATCATTATCATTATTATTGTTATTATTATCATTATCATTATTATTATTTGTCCAGCGGCCCAGGTGTCCCTCGTGCTCCAGAACCTCCTGGTGGTGGTGTGCTCGGGAGGGGTGTACGCCTACATCCGCTGGGAGGCCCGGATCCAGGCGGAGCCCGGGGGATGGGCCGTGCCCCTCTGTCATGGCCTGGTCATCGTGCTGGCCGTCCTGGCCGACCTGGCCAGCACGGCTCGGGTCATCGCCGTGGAGAAGGACTGGGTGGTCAAGATCTGCGGCGAGGATCACGACTTGCTGGCCAGTGGGTTCTCTCCACCTCCCACACTCCCGCACACCCCTCTCTGTCTGTCTGTCTGTCTGTCACGCTGTATGCATGCATGTTCTCTCCTTTCTCTCTCTCTCTCTCTCTCTCTCTCTCTGTCTGTCTGTCTGTCTGTCTGTCTGTATGTCACTCTCTCTCTCTGCCTCTCTCTCTGTATATGCATGCATTCGCTGTCTGTCTCGTCTCTGTCTCTCTCTCTCTTTCTCTTGTCTGTCTGTAAGTAAGCGTGCTCCTCTCTCTCTCTCTCTCTCCTCTCTCTCTCTCTCTCTCTCTCTCTCCCCTCTCTCTCCTCTCTCTCTCTCTCTGTATGCATGCATTGCATGCTCTCTCTCTCTCTCTCTCTCTCTCTCTCTCTGTATGTATGTATGTATGTGTGTACATATGTATGTATGTATGTTTTATATGTAGTGCGATTCGTTGGTTAGGTTTTTTCCGTTGGACTTCTGTCCGTCTGTCTGCCTGCCTATCTCTCTCTCTCTCTCTCTCTCTCTCTCTCTCTCTCCTCTCTCTCTCTCTCTCTCTCTCTCTCTCTCTCTTTTTTCTTACACTCGTACATGGTGGTGTAATTCGTTGGTAGGATCTGTACCGTTTGGACATAATTCTTTTGTGTTAGTTTGCCTGTTTTCACTAAACCCATATCAGATGACAACAGTAGCAGCAGCAGCAACAAAACGAAACAACAACAACAACACCACCAAGGGGGTAGGGGGTGTGGGAGTGTGTGGCTGGGATGGAACGGGGGCCTGTGTGTCTATTTCTCGCCCTATATTTCTTTGTCTCTTTGTCTGGTCTGCTCTCTTTGGGACATTTGTTCGATGTCTGTTTCCACAAAAAAAAAAAGGTGACAGATAATTAAAAAACGAAAAAAAAAAACACGGCAACTTGCTTACGTCTCCATGCATGTCTCTCTGTGTCTCTGTCCGTCTGTCTGATTTGTACTGTTTGGCGTCTCCCCCCCCCCCCCCCCCCCTCCCCGTTGACATGATATTAGAAGACAAAAGGAGACATCTGCAACAGTGTCTTTCCCTCTTTTGTCTGTGCCTCCCTGTGTTTCCTTTATCCATTGTCTGCTTGCTCTCTTCCATTCTTGGTCTTTTCTTTACGGAAAAGTTGTTAGACCACACACACACACACACGCACACTCGCACGCACGCACGCACGCACTATAAATAGATAATTATATAATAAAGAAGTAAATAAAAACAAAACAAATTCACCAAAACAAAACAATAACAACAACCAACCAAAACAAACAAACAAAACCGAAAGAACTCCAGTTTTTCTTCGTCTCAGTGTCTGTGTATGTCGTCTTGTGATTCTCTTTTTCAGTCTGTTCCGTTTGGACGCTTGTGTTTTTGTTTGTGTTCGGTAAGACGACAAAAAAGAAAAAAAGAAAAAAAAAGGGAGAACACTAACACCATGTCTATTTCTCTCTATGTCTCTATCTCCCTGTTCTGGTCTGTTGGGGACGTCTTTTTTCCGTCCCCCCCCCCCCCCCCCCCCTTACTGAAACAATGATGGACAATAAAAGATGAGCTCTGTCTTTGCCCCCCCCCCCCCCCCCCTCTCTCCAGCTTCCTTCGTTCCTTCCCATCACTCAACCTCTCCCTCATTTTAATGACGTAAGCAACGAAAGTGCACATGTATCTCACTGCCCTGTTTTTCAGTGTGTCACTGTCTTGGTTAGATTGTCTGAGCTACAAAGTTTAGACATCTTTTCACTGAAATGATTAAATGGACAAATTAATTAGAGAACGTTCTCTCTCTTCTTTTCTTTGTTGGCCACTCTTTACAGAATTACTACATACTATATGAATACTTTTTTTTCTCCATTTTTTAAATGTGTAATTGTGACGTCTTGTGGGCATCGTGTATTGGTTCGTTGTTTTAAATTTTTTTTTGGTATTAGATACTGATATTGGACTAGAAAGTGGTGTGTGTGTGTGTGTGTGTGTGTGTGTGTGGTGTGTGTGTGTGTGTGTGTGTGTGTGTGCGTGCGCGCACGTGTGTGAGCGCGCGCGCACTAAGCAGTTCGACATGAATGTCGAGGTGGGATGCTCATTGTGTGTGTCTACGTATATGCGTGTATTTGGGCGCTTGTGCGCATGCGCGTGCATGTATTCGTATCTTACAGTCACACACACACACACACACACACACACACACACACACACACACACACATACCTGTTCACTCCAGCGCAAACCTGCACGTTCCTTGACACCATAGTATGCCAAAACGACGACGATGACGACGGCCACCACCAAGCAGCACCACAACCACCCCCACCCCCAACTTACCACCACTACCATCACCACCCCCGCCCACACACCACCCTACTTCCACCACCACCACCACCCTACCACCACCACCACCCTACCACACCACCACCATTACCACCCTACCACCACCACCCAAGTAAAATGCCCCTCACCGCCGTCACGCATAAACTAATAAATTCCAAGGATGAGTACGAGCACCGTTCCAGCAACTTACAGAGCAGCTTTGTGTTGCAATGACTGCAAGAAATATTGAATTATAAACAAAGCTTGCTCTTATGTCTTAGATTGAAGAAATAGGGGGAGATACGCATTCATATCTGCAGTGGTAGATGATTCTGCCTAACTAACAGTATGTGCTTGAGTGGGTGAATGGGAAAAATAAAATAAATGCTTCTCAAAATGAGCCTTCAGCAAGCTTATATTCTCCAAGGGGGAGACATCCTCCAATAGGGAGGGAAACTCACTAACATATAACTCCTGGTCATATACCGATATTTCGAAACCTGGTTGTTTCTCCTCAGTGACCGCTGAAAGTGGTAATTTGACTCCTCTGCCTTTTCAGTCTCAAGAAGAATGCAATCCCAGAAAAGGTATATATATATATATACCTCCACCCACAGAAATGACGGCCACTCTCCGACGCATCGACCAGACGACGCTGATCCTGGCGCCGGTGGCGACGGGCCAGGTGATGACCTTTGCAGGCATGGAGGTGGGCGCCCTCTTCATCGGGGGCTGGAACCTGGCCTCCGTGCTGCTGGAGTACTACCTCATGTGGAAGGTGTACAGCTCGGTGCCAGCCTTGGCGGAAAAGGCCACGCGGGAAAACCCCCTCCTCCTCCTCCGCCGCTACTGCTGTCAGGAACGAAGAAGGTAGGTTCGTTTCAGGTGTGTGTGTGTGTGTGTGTGTGTGTGTGTGTGTGTGTGCGTGCGTGCGTGCGTGCGTGCGTGCGTGCGTGCGTGCGTGCGTGCGTGCGTGCGTGCGTGCGTGCGTGCGTGCGTGCGTGCGTGCGTGCGTGCGTGCGTGCGTGCGTGTGTGTGTGTGTGTGTGAATACGAATACGAATGTGTTAAAGAGGGTGAACTGTTTACGAGGGCCCCCCGTGGTTAAACGGTTCAGAGACCAACCGCCGTGGCGAAGTGGTTAGCGTCGCAGACTCCCGGCTGGGAGGTCGTGGGTTCGAATCTCATCAGAGTCATGTGGGGTTTTCTGCCCCGACCGGCTCCTACCCAGAGCTGAGTTTGCTGCGGACTCAGTTGGGAAGACTGGGACCACACAGTCGAGTTTTATCCACTTAATGGATGCGTTTCTGAGAGTGTTGCTCAAATTTCCTGACCAACAGTGCAGGTGCCTGTGTCTCTCGGGCCTGGCTGACGCCGGGATTTATTGTGAAAGGAAGTGTAGAGTACAGCCCTGTCATGTAGTCTCAGACCGAAATGGAAATCCGTAGCATCATCTTAATCATCCTCATTCTCATCGATCAGCATAACAAAAAGTCTCAAATTCTATGGCTCTTCATGCCCTGCTCTCATGGTGACCTCAGTTTCGATGTCCTCTCCACGTCTGTGGCCTTGGTTTGATTCCGTCGGTGTCACCGATATCGGCGAGTCCATGGGGGCTGTCGTTGGACGGACGTGGTGGCGCCCTCCGGAGGGAGAGCTCACTCACGCCGGCTCCGCGACTAAGCAATTATTATCGTCAGTAGGGGGCTTAGTAGGTGGTTTCCTGCGTATGTTAGATCAGAACAGGCGCCACTGAACACCACCGAAGTGACTCGGCAGCGGTGCAGTGTCTCCTCCGGTGGGTTGCCTTTTGACGACTTGACATTGACTGCTCCCTGTGGATTGCCGGTGCCGGGGCTGCGGTGGGGCCGACCGGGCTGTGGCTGTGGACGGGGTGTCGGAATGAGCGGCGTGGGTGCACTGCCACTGAGGTGGCGCAGAGGTTGGGACAGCAAAAAAAAAAAAAACACACACCAAAAACCAAAAACACAAAAAAAGCGGTTCAGAGAGCGTTTACTTGTGTGGATGACGGGTCATGAGTTCGGACCCGTTTGTGTGGTAGTCGGATTTTCACGGCTTGATGACCCTCTCTGCCCACGCAGGGGTACATGGGGACGTGATGCAGGTTCGAGAAGCTAAGGTGGCGGTGGAAGGAAAGGGATGGGCTCCGCTTTGCAAGGTGCCGTGCCTCGGACACGATGAGTTGCTAACAGTTCAGTGCCCCTACGGCCATAAGGCGATGGTTAACCCTTCTTAACCTTGGGAATGGAAAGGTTAACAGCTTTTATACACCGTGTCCTCGGAAAACAGAAAGCCACAAACAACCAGCTTGGAACAATCCCCTCTTTCTGAAGAGACAGACTACACTAGCACGTCTGTGAGCGAGCGAGTGAGTGAGTGAGTGAGTGAGTGAGTGTGTGTGTGTGTGTGTGTGTGTGTGTGTGTGTGTGTGTGTGTGTGTGTGTGTGTGTGTGGTGAGAGAGAGAGAGAGAGAGAGAGAGAGAGAGGAGAGAGAGGAGAGAGAGAGAGAGAGAGAGAGAGAGAATACGGATACGGATACGGATACGGATACGGAAAGTTTAATCATGTTTAGGCCACTGCCCCTCATGAAGGGGTGCATATATACAAGCATTTTTCCAACCTGGCATTTAGAATCAGTGACATCCTTCATTAAACACTTTGCAATAATTTTAAGAAGTGAGAATAGAACACAGCTTAAAAGCCTTGTAAAGATAGATTGACAAATTTCTGACCGATTTTTTTCATGTGTACATGCCATAAGCAGCCATGATTTAAACTGACTTGGTCCCTTATTACATTTCAACGGTGTGTATTGTGCTCCTTGGTCATATAGAATAGGACAGTATAAAACAAAATGTATCTCATTTTCTTTCGCTTTTTGAAAAAGTGGACATGGTGTCACCTTCACTGTGTTGTCTATGGCGATTACGATGCACTGCGATTTTAGAAATGCCGAGCCTTAATCTTTGTGAATACATACCTTGAATGTCTGTCTACAATGGGTAATAAATAAGTTTTTAACATCCGGGACAGTGCAGAGGATTCTGTAAACGTTAAACCTGGCACTGTTCTTGATATGGTAATTCCAGTCTTGCCATCTGCACAAAATTAACCTTTTGCTAAAAGTTTTCAGAAACTCACTAATCCCTTCTACTCCCCGATTCAGCCATACACATCCGAATCCGAACATACACCAGTTTACAGCAAATATTCGTGTGTGTATGATTTACGTGCGTTTGTCAAAGAACTTTGGGCCGAATCAATGAATGGAAGAACGAACGAACGAACAGATGAAAGAGTCAATGGATCAATGAACAGATGGATGAATAAATGAACAGGCATGTTAACGAACGTGTAAATGAATGGAGAATTGGACGAACGAACGACAGAATAATGTATGAATGAATGAACGAACTAAAGAACGAATCAATGGGTAAACCAACCAAACCGACGAATGCAGGAGTGTACGGTCAAAGGGGCGAATGGATAAACGAATGAATGAATAAATGAATGAATGAGCGAACGGCGGAGCAAACGAACGAACGAATAAACAAGTGAATAAATGACACCTATCTTTTTGCAGTCGTCGCGCGAATTCATCTTCAGAAAGGGACTTCTCTACTCCCCGCCCCAATCCCCACCGTCTCTCCCTCCCATACCATATCTTCTCGATGTCTGACTTCGAAATCAGAAGCCATCGAGGAGATCCCCAGTCCAGGCCCAGCCCTCCACACACCTTCTCCACACCCCCTCTCCCCTACGCTTGTCATCCCTCCCTGACACCCCCCCTTCCTCTCTCATTCACACCACCCTGCTCTCTCTCTCTCTCTCTCTCT
>JAFLJL010017276.1:10000-13690 GCA_018398815.1 Conus ventricosus | reverse complement strand
CCTGGGGACAGATAAAATGAATGGAATGAGGTCGTTTGGGGAATGCTATTCAGTGAAAAGACAAGGTCATCAATGACTTCTGAGACCCTACATCTGACCTCAACCACGGGCGTGGGGAGATGACTGTATTAATAAAATTCAATAAAAAATCTTTAAACATAAGTGAAACGATTAGTAGCTGTATGAGTTATGTTACCGGTAGAGCTGAAGTATGTAAAATGATTAGTGAAGGAGAGGGTTGGACACGTTCTGTAAAAAAGCTGATACTTGCCTACGTCTGGTCTTATGTTGACATCAAGCAATCCTTATCAATCTCTGTCTGTGGATTATCTAGCATCCTGAACGCATGTTTGTAATTGTGGAGTGTGACCAGTCAAGGGACGCAACTCCACCTACCAATGCTTGTTTTGATGTCGTGGCACAGGCATGGAACACAAAAGTGATTTTGTTGTTGTTGTCCATTCACACCTGTCTTCCCGTCCATCGACTTGCCTCACAAACATCGCACTCACTGTCAATCCCACAGAACAAATCTTATCCTCCTACCCTCCAGCGACTGGTCAATCAACATAACCTACCCCAACTTCCCCCACCTCTTCTCCCTTTCCCCTCGCCATCCCTACCCTTCATACGATTCGTGTTGTACTGGCTCTAGGGTCTAGTCTGGCGCTGAACAAGGGTACAGTCCAACTCTGAAAGACAAACCTGCACTGCCTCGAGCGACAAAGCAATTTTCATGATTTGTTTTTCTTGTGAGAGTCGGTGAAAGGGCTGGGCTGGGATTCAGGTTGAGGCTGGGTGGATGGGGTCCAGGGAGCCACTTGAATGGAGCTAGAGTAGAGGAACAAAAGGGTGGGGGGGATGGGAGTGGGGTTATGGGGAGTGATGATAAGGTAGGGTGGAAGAGAAAAAGAGGACAGTGTGAGAAAGACTAGTACTGGGAAAGTAATGCGTGGAGCAAGGCATGAATTATTTTTTCTTAAGAAAAAAGGAAGAGGCAATATAACCTTATCGTATTGTTTTAGACAATTAGTGAGAAAGGATGTTTTAAGTGAGGCAGGGAGACAAAAACAGTTTATCAAATAAGGTCAATAACATTTGCTCTCATGATGAAACAACACACTACGTACCATTTCTGCACGTGTATTCTTGTCCCACACAATGCTTGCTAAGGACACACACATGCATATGCATTCACTCGTATACATACATACACATACATACATATCTAAAACTCATAAATTTCAAGGATAAGTAACCGAGCACCCTTCCAGCAATTTACAGAGCAACTTGGTGTTATGGTGACTGCAAAAAATATTCAATTATAAACAAAGCTTGCTCTTACGTCTTAGACTGAAAAAAGGGGTGATAGACATTCATATCTGCAGTGGTTTAGAATTCTGTCTAATTAACAGTATGTGCTTGAGTGGGTGAATGGGGAATAATAAATGCTTCTTAAAATGAGCCTTCAGCAAGACTATATTCTCCAAGGGGGAGTCAATCTCAAGAAGATACTCACTAACATGCCTGACTGTTTCTGCTCAGTGACCTCGGAAAGTGGTAACTTAATTCCTCTGCCTTTTCGGGTTTTTTTTTTTTTAGCAGAATGCTATCCCAGAAAAAGGCATGGTGTGCAAAACCATAGTACGTTTGTTGAGTTTTTAAAAACCGAACCAAATGTACCACCTACGAAGCAAAAGAAAATCATGAAACAGCAAAACAAGCTACATTTTCTTGTGCAAAGTGGAGAATATAAAAAGATAACCTCTTAAGACACAAGTTGTGAGGGCCAGTTCTTGGTATGAATCCGCAAGGGACTGAATTATAAGAAACTAATAAATTCCAAGGATAATTAACCGAGCACCATTCCAGCAACTTACAGAGCAGCTTGGTGTTGCAATGACTGCAAGAAATATTGAATTATAAACAAAGCTTGCTCTTATGTCTTAGATTGAAAACATAAGGGAAGATAAGCATTCATATCTGCAGTGGTTGAAAATTCTGCCTAACTAACAGTATGTGCTTGAGTGGGTGAATGGGGAATAATAAATGCTTCTTTAAATGAGCCTTCAGCAAGCTTATAGTCTCCAAGGGGGAGACTAAGACATAAGAGCAAGCTTTGTTTATAATTGAATATTTCTTGCAGTCATGGCAACACCAAGCTGCTCTGTAAGTTCTGTAAGTTACTAGAATGGTGCTTGGTTACTTATCCTTGCAATTTATTAGTTTCTTATAATTCAGTCCCTTGCAGATTCATTTAAAGAACTGGCCCCCAGCACTTGTGTCTTAAGACGCTATCGTTTTTTGTTTTCTACTTTTCATAAGAAAATGTAGCTTGCTTTGCTGTTCCATGATTTTCTTTTGCTTCTTAGGTGGTACCTTTGGTTAGTTTTTTGAAAAGTCAACAAACATACTATGGTATTGCACACCAGCCTTTTTCAGGGATAGCAAACCGAAAAGGCAGAGGAATTAAGTTACCACTTTTCGAGGTCACTGAGGAGAAACAGTCAGGTTTTGAAATACCGTTATCTGACCAGGAATTATGACATGTTAGTGAATATCCTTCCTTTTGGAGACTGTCTCCCCCTTAGAGACTCTAAGCTTGCTGAAGGTTCATCTTAAGAAGCATTTATATTTCCCCATTCACCCTCTCAAGCACATACTGTTAGTTAGGCAGAATTCTCTACCACTGTAGATATGAATGCTTATATCCCCTTGTTTAGTCAATCTAAAACATAAGAGCAAGCTTTGATTATAATTGAGTAAACACACACAGACAAACACACACTCATCAAAAATGCTTTCATCTACACACACTCATCGAACATGCTTTTATCTACTCCATAAGACTTTCATAGTTGATTTAATGTTTTTAAAGTGTTATACATAATGTGCGTGCGCGTGCAAGCATGGGCGCACAAGTTTGTGTGTATGCGCGCGCACTGTGTGTGCATATGTGCGTGAGTTTGCGAGTGTTGTGGAAGTATTTTTCATCACGGAAACCGCCTTTTCTTTCGACAGGACAACAGTGCTGAAATAGTCCTGTGGTCGGCTGTGCTATAAATGGCACCACAACTGAAACTGACAACAGCCATACTGTCTGCTGGGGGTCGAATCTAACAACTTGTACACAGCGCATGCGCCAAACAACCTTTTCCCTTTCTCATTGAGGGAATCATGTTTGGAAGTATCTGTCTGCCGGAGGAAAAGTTAGGGGAAAGTTATACTGGTTGAAGTCTGGCAGACGAAAAGTAAACATTGTCTGCACATCAGAGATGCATCCCTACAGCCGAGTATAATAACAGGCAGCAGCAAATAGACCGTTTTCATCTCTCTCTCTCTCTCTCTCTCTCTCTCTCTCTCTCTCTCCCCTCCTCTCTCTATCTGTGCATGTGTTGTGTGTGTGTGTGTGTGTGGCACACGTGTGTGTGTGTGTGTGTGCGCATGCACATGTGTGTGTGTGTTGTGTGTGTATGTGTGCGTGTGTGTGTGTGTGCGCGCGCGCATTCACACGTGTGTGTGTGTGTGTGTGTGTGTGTGTGTGTGTGTGTGAAAGAGAGAGACAGTTTTCCCCCTTAAGCTTATTCTTTTTTTCTATATTTGCATCAAGATATATGCTGCTCAGTTCCCTGTGCACAGATATAAAATGAAATGGAAAGAATAATGTTGTTTAGGAAACGCTAGGTGCTG
>JAFLJL010017275.1:11351-33851 GCA_018398815.1 Conus ventricosus | reverse complement strand
CTGTATCACCACCACCATTACTACTATCACCCACCCCCCTTTCCCCTCTCTCCACATCACCATGTTGGCCAAGTCCTATCACGGTCATCTGCATCACCACTACCATTACTACTATCACACACCCCCACCCCCTCTTTTCCCCCTGAATTAAATATCAAAGCCCCTGAAAAATCATCATCCGTGGTCGATCTGGCTGCGAGCATAGCGGTAGTAGAGTCACATGAACATGTTCGTGCTGTACACTCGACAGCCATTGGCTGTCTCTCCAGACGGCTCCCTGAGTATGACAGCCAAAGTCTGGCTGTTCAGACGGCTCCCTGGGTATTGACAGATGGCACCCTGGGTATCGACAGATGGCACCCTGGGTATTGACAGATGGCACCCTGGGTATTGACAGATGGGACCCTGGGTATTGACAGATGGCACCCTGCGTATTGACAGATGGCACCCTGGGTATTGACAGATGGCACCCTGGGTATTGACAGATGGCACCATGACTATTGGCAGATGGCAAAATGACTATTGGCAGACTGATCCCTGAGTATTGGCAGACGGCTCCCTGAGTATTGGTAGACGACTCCCTGAGTACTGGTAGACTGCTCCCTGAGTATTGGCAGACGGCTCCCTGAGTATTGGCAGACTGCTCCCTGAGTATTGGCAGACTGCTCCCTGAGTATTGGTAGACTGGTCCCTGAATATTGGTAGACGACACCCTGAGCATTGGTAGACGACTCCCTGAGTATTGGTAGACGACTCCTGAGTATTGGTAGATTGCTACCTGAGTATTGGTAGACTGCTCCCTGAGTATTGGCAGACTGCTCCCTGAGTATTGGTAGACTGCTCCCTGAATATTGGTAGACGACACCCTGAGCATTGGTAGACGACTCCCTGAGTATTGGTAGATTGCTCCCTGAGTATTGGTAGACTGCTCCCTGAGTATTGGCAGACGGCTCCCTGAGTATGGTAGACTGCTCCCTGAGCATTGGTAGACTGCTCCCTGAGTATTGGTAGACGACTCCCTGAGTATTGGCAGACGACTCCCTGAGTATTGGTAGACTGCTCCCTGAGTATTGGCAGACGGCTCCCTGAGTATTGGTAGACTGCTCCCTGAGTATTGGTAGACTGCTCCCTGAGTATTGGTAGACGACTCCCTGAGTATTGGCAGACGACTCCCTGAGTATTGGCAGATGACTCCCTGAGTATTGGCAGACGGCTCCCTGAGTATTGGTAGACTGCTCCCTGAGTATTGGTAGACTGCTCCCTGAGTATTGGTAGACGACTCCCTGAGTATTGGTAGATGGCTCCTGAGTATTGGTAGACTGCTCCCTGAGTATTGGTAGACTGCTCTCTGAGTATTGGTAGATGACTCCCTGAGTATTGGCAGACGACTCCCTGAGTATTGGCAGACGGCTCCCTGAGTATTGGTAGACTGCTCCCTGAGTATTGGTAGACTGCTCCCTGAGTATTGGTAGACGACTCCCTGAGTATTGGTAGACGGCTCCCTGAGTATTGGTAGACGACTCCCTGAGTATTGGCAGACGACTCCCTGAGTATTTGTAGACTGCTCCCTGAGTATTGGCAGACGGCTCCCTGTGTATTGGTATACGACTCCCTGAGTATTGGCAGATGGGTCCCTGAGTATTGGTAGACTGCTCCTGAGTATTGGTAGACTGCTCCCTGAGTATTGGTAGACGACTCCCTGAGTATTGGCAGACGACTCCCTGAGTATTGGCAGGCGACTCCCTGAGTATTGGTAGACTGCTCCCTGAGTATTGGTAGACTGCTCCCTGAGTATTGGTAGACGACTCCCTGAGTATTGGTAGACGGCTCCCTGAGTATTGGTAGACGACTCCCTGAGTATTGGCAGACGACTCCCTGAGTATTGGTAGACTGCTCCCTGAGTATTGGCATACGGCTCCCTGTGTATTGGTATACGACTCCCTGAGTATTGGCAGACGACTCCCTGAGTATTGGTAGACTGCTCCCTGAGTATTGGCAGACGGCTCCCTGTGTATTGGCAGACGGCTCCCTGAGTATTGGTAGACGACTCCCTGTGTATTGGTAGACGACTCCCTGAGTATTGGCCGACGGGTCCCTGGGTATTGGGTATGGCGGAATGCTCCCTGGGTATTGGTATTGCGGAAGGCTCCCTGGGTATTGGTAGACGACTCCCTGAGTATTGGTAGACGACTCCCTAAGTATTGGTAGACGACTCCCTGAGTATTGGTAGACGACTCCCTGAGTATTGGCCGACGGGTCCCTGAGTATTGGCCGACGGGTCCCTGGGTATTGGGTATGGCGGAAGGCTCCCTGGGTATTGGGTATGGCGGAAGGCTTCCTGGGTATTGGCAAGCAAATGCAGATGAAATGTCCTTGGCATCGCCTTAAACAACGAACGGCACAGATAGGATTGAATCTGAGCTTGTTGCTTAATTACTGTTTTGAATATCAGTTGGCGACTTGTGTATGTGTGTGTGTGTGTGTGTGTGTGTGTGTGTGTGTGTGTGTGTGTGTGTGTGCGTGCGTGCGTGCGTGCGTGCGTGCGTGCGTGTGTGTGTGTGTGTGTGTGTGTGTGTGTGTGTGTGTGTGTGTGTGTGTGTGTGTGTGTGTGTGTGTGTGTGTGTGTGTGTTTGCGTGCGTGCATGCGTGCTACCACTCCACTCTCCTCCCCATCGCCTGCCCTTCCCCCTCACCCAACTGACCAGTTCTGTCGTTCCTAGCTCCATGCTCGCCTGTTGCCATGCCATCACCCCCCCCCCCACCTCCCCATCCCTGCCACTAACATGCACTATGCACGCAAACACAACAGGAGCTCGTGTACGAACACGCACTCACACTCACACACATACGTGTGATCGCGTATTCTGAGGCAGCTTGAGGGCTAGCATGCGTTTCTGTCCATATCATGGTATATATACACAAAGAAAAAAGTTAAGCATCCCCCAATGTTTTTAGTTTGGAGAAACTGAAATTCTTTTTTGTACTAAACTGTTTAATGTGGAACATTTTTTTTTATTATTAAATAAAGATATTGACAACATGAAAACACAACAAATGATATACAAAATCATAAACAGAATGTGGTATTGCTAAAGAAAGATCAATGACATTTTCACATGAAAACATACCCATGAAAAGTATGGTCATTACAAAATCATAGTGCTTAATCAAAGTGGCAATTTCATTTGAAAACATTGCCATGAATCTCCATAAACCAAAGAAAAATGAAAATGTTCAGTAGCGCGTGAATCCGCCCTGAGCCTGGATGACCGCCTCAACCCTGCGTCGCATCCCTCCAGTCAGTCGCCGGATCTGTTGCCTCGTCAGTTGCTGCCACTCCTGATGCAGTGCAGCTTCCAGTTGATGCAGATTTTGTGGAGGAGGGTCCAAGGTCTGCAAACGACGGCCAACTATGTCCCAGATGCGCTCCAGTGGATTGAGGTCTTGGCTCATGGCAGGCCATGGCAGGGTCGGCACTGCTTCTTGCTGGAGAAAGCTTGTTAGTGCTTGAGCACGATGAGGCCTGGCGTTGTCATCCATGTACACTGATCTGGTGGCAAGTGGGTGGTTGTCAAAATGGGGCACAACGACCGGCTCAAGGACATCTCGGATGTACCGTCCGCCTGTGAGGGTTCCTCGAATGGTAATCAAATCCAGCTTGCAGTCGTGTGAGAGGCACCCCCAGACCATTATGGAACCGCCACCGTGAGGAACAGTTGCCTGTATGTTCCTGGGCGCATAGGCTGTATTTGGGCGTCTCCAAACCCTTGATCTTCCATCAGTGACGTGCAGCAGGAATCGGCTTTCGTCCGACCAGTGTATCTTTCTCCAGTTCCTCAGGTTCCACCCCCGCCGAGCGAGACACCAGTCCAAACGCCGTCTTTTGTGGTGGTCAGTCAACAGAGGGCGCTTGATAACCCTCCTCGCCTTATATCCGTGGGCTTTTAAGCGGTTCTGCACTGTTCTTGTGGAAAGTTGTCTGTTAGGCATCCACTGTCGTTTCACATCTTTCAAGGACCTTGTGTTTTCACCGGATTTCACTTAATGTGCTTGTCTGTAATCAAGATTACGCAAAGACAATTGATCCGATTTTTTTAAGAGAATACCTATATAGCGCCTATCCTCGGGTAGAGACCAAGCTCTAAGCGCTTTACAATACGCATTCCCATTTACACAACGGGCTGCCCACCTGGGTAGTGCCGACTGAAGAGCTGCCTGCTGACGCTTCATTCAGTCGTTTCCCATGTCTTTCAGTCAAAATCGTTCATTCAATTTAGCTACTATTTTTTTCTTTCGATTTTCAGGCAGAGTGCATGTTATGTGTAACGTGTCATCCATACCAACGTCCAAACTGGCCTCCTCTTCCGAAAGTTCGTGATGGAATTAAGCGTGCGTTGACACACGGAACCTCGGTTTATAGTCTCATTCGAAGGACTATTTGGGAAATGGAGTCAGAACCAATATTTACTCCGAGGGAAAAATCCCCCTATACCAAAACGGCCCGGCGGAGATTCGAACCCGTACCCACCAAATCACAAAGATTACGAGTCCGGCGCCCTACCAACCGAACTACTCCGGCCTCCAGCCAGATCTGATGGAAAGACAGCATGTGGCGCATGCATGACACCACCACACTGTGCTGTGGGTTTCTGTGGGCATGTGGCGCGTGCATGACAACACCGCACTGTGCTGTGGGTTTCTGTGGGCATGTGGCGCGTGCATGACACCACCGCACTGTGCTGTGGGTTTCTGTGGGCATGTGGCGCGTGCATGACACCACCGCACTGTGCTGTGGGTTTCTGTGGGCATGTGGCGCGTGCATGACAACACCGCACTGTGCTGTGGGTTTCTGTGGGCATGTGGCGCGTGCATGACAACACCGCACTGTGCTGTGGGTTTCTGTGGGCATGTGGCGCGTGCATGACACCACCGCACTGTGCTGTGGGTTTCTGTGGGCATGTGGTGCGTGCATGACACCACCGCACTGTGCTGTGGGTTTCCGTGGGCATGTGGCGCATGCATGACACCACCGCACTGTGCTGTGGGTTTCTGTGGGCATGTGGCACGTGCATGACACCACCGCACTGTGCTGTGGGTTTCTGTGGGCATGTGGCGCGTGCATGACACCACCGCACTGTGCTGTGGGTTTCTGTGGGCATGTGGCGCGTGCATGACACCACCGCACTGTGTTGTGGGTTTCTGTGGGCATGTGGCGCGTGCATGACACCACCGCACTGTGCTCCGGATCTCTGTGGGGATATGTCCAAAACGACAGATCAAAGAGTCGTCTAGCAAGAGCACTATCTAATTCACTAATAATTATTGCTGAGAAATTATTGTTTACGAGTGCTAATTTATGTATGATCTGATACAGTTTCGTCCGGTTTTAACTCTTTTTGAAATGATATGACCTTCCACGCCATTTGTTATCTATGTCTCACTGAAAAAAAGACACAGAGAGTAACTGTCTCAGTGCACGTGCAACCACAACTACTGTGCTTTTCAAGGTCCTGCTTGACTTTGCTGTTTGTGCTCTCCCGTGTGCCCTTGTTGTTTATTTTATTTATTTATCTATCGATTCATGTATTTTGTTATCTACTTATTTTTTCCTTTCGTTTCTTCATCCATGTATTTATTTATTTATCATTTTGTTATTGATCTCGTTTCATCCATTTAAGGTTATTTATTATTTGTTGATTGCATACGATTATTCTAATTATTATGCGCTTCATGATAAACAACGGTGAACAACAACAACAACAACAACAACAACAACAACAACACAACAATACTATATAAAAACCCTTTCCATTTGAATTTCCAGGCACGTGACATAACGGAAATGAACGAAAGAAAATGAACATTCAACCTCTGAATATCAAGGACGGTGCATGCACAATCACCCTAGAGAACACAAACACACACACACACACACACACACACACACACACACACACACACACACACACACACACACACACACACACACACACACACACACGCACGCGCGCGCGCGCGCGCACGCACGCACGCACGCACACACGCACGCACGCACGCACGCACGCACGCACGCACGCACGCACACGCACACACACACACGCAAGCACTCGCACACACATCGCTGGTTTGTGTGGCTGAATATGACTGTGACGATTGCTGATCGCATTTGCATTTGCATTTCCTCTTCATTATAATTACTCTTGTCCATTTCCATATGTGTCTGGTTTGTTTGCTTGTTTGCTTGTTTGCTTGTTTGATGACTTCTATCTCCCTTTCTTGCTTTTTCCGTTGCATTTGAGTTTCCGTACCGATGTAATCGTGATTTAATCTTTGTTGTTCCCCCTCTTCCGGGTAGAGCAAAACACGGCAGATTACAGCGATCGTAGTGACGCATACGTGGTGTGGAGCAGTTGGGTCAGTTTCCAGGAAATTCTATTTGTAGAAGTAGCCGCAGCAGCAGCAGCAGCAGTAGTAGTAGTTGTAGAAGCAGCAGCAGCAGCAGCAGCAGCAGCAGTAGTAGTAGTAGTAGTAGTAGTAGTAGTAGTAGTAGTAGTAGTAGTAGTAGTAGTAGTAGTAGTAGTAGTAATGGTGGTAGTTGCAGTAGTAGGAGGAGGAGGAGGAGGAAGAGGAGGAGGAGGAGTATAGTAGTAGTGCTTGTTGTTGCTGCTGTTATTGTCTGTAACCACTGTCTTAAACATTGATGTAAACTGTAGTACTATACGAACCAGGAGCCCAGATCGTATGGTCTGATACGTATGGTCACGTTTGTCTATCATGTTTTGGTTTGACATCGTTGCATTTTTAGTACGCCAGACCCGACAATTCGATCGCTTAGATCACCACCGATTCGTTGTATTGTCCGCCATTTTACATACAGCATCATCTTTGAAAACAAGCATGTGGATATTGCAGAAACCATAGAAAGACTGAACTTTAGCTACGAAAGTATCGGAAACAGAACAGGGACTAACACTATTTGTAAAAACAACAAGCAACACAAACATAGAATATTGTGCTATAACAATAACAATAATAACAATATTGTAGGCAGTAAAAACGAGAACAGCGATACGTTTGAACAGCCCCCCGCTCAGCCCTAACCACTTCACGTAATGAACATTTGATTGGAGTGCACTCTGTTTGCCTTCCGACTCTCTTGTTGCACAGCTGATGCTTCTCTTTGATCATTCCAAAAGATGGCTAAAACGGAACGAGTGAAATTAAACATGTGATTACTTGTTGCCAAGCTGCAATGTAAAAAAAGACACTTGAAGGCCTGTTTGATATGGCGACAATCACTTTCCCTTGTTGACGCCTAATACCTTGTGCCATGCAGGGTACAAAAGTAAGACTCCTACCCCAAGCCTCTCTCTCTCTCTCTCTCTCTCTCTCTCTCTCTCTCTCTACAGTCAGAGAGAGAGAGAGAGGAGAGAGAGAGACAATGACAATGACAAATAATTTAATTGAGCTAGGCCTCGTGCCGTGTCAATGGGGACATTGGGATGGGGGGGGGGGGGGGGGACAACAACATTGTGGAAAAGCAAAAGTAACAGCAAAATAACAACACCTTGCAAGTATACATGCACTTTCTCGGCCAGGTAGGTAACTTTCACATTCTCCTCAGTCATGGATGTATACATACTGATCAAAATACGCACCAATATACAGCTTAGGGCATATCATTTACAAATCTCACAGAAGATACATTCATTTGTAATTGCCTAAAAAACCTGTAAACCTTTTCATGATCCCACACACACGCACACACACATTCGCACACACCCACACCCACACACACACACAAACACATACACATGACACACACACTCGCCCACATACACTCACACATACAAGCTCTTTTGCTTTTAGAGAGGAAAATGTACCCCGAATTATACATAAAATGTATGAACTTTACGTCCCATTCTTTTTTTTTACATCTGATTTCAAAAGCTTTTGTTATGAAAGCAGCAACATCTTTAGCCATTTTATCATTGGCAAGTAATAATGACATCTTGAAAGCTGACGCTCTTGCATAATATTTAGTGGGTATGAAATGCTCTCAAACATCTTTATATTTAGGGCATACAATAAAAAAGTGATATTCAGATTCCAACTGACTTGGACAAAAAGGACAGCAGAGTGCCTCTCGGGGAACACTCGAATGCCGCAGTTTGTGAGTATTTAAACAAGATACGCCTAACCTGAATCTTATGAGATTTTTACGATTGTTCAAATTACTTACCGTAAACAGATAATTCGGTATTTGTCTGAATTGCTTAAAGGAAGAATAGAAGGAAAGCGATCGCTAACATCCATTCGGGTATACCATTCTTGAAGATGACAGTCAATCAACCGATTTCTAAATTCTAAGAGAAAACCTTTGACATTGTAAACGTTCTGGTTTTCCCATACATACCCAAAGCCATATCGGTTTAACATAGAGCAAACTGATGAAACCCAGTTGTTCTTGCCTCGATGATGCAAATCATATAACGTGTTGTAAGCTTTCTTAGGAAGGCGATTATCCGGCATATTAACGACACGTATCCAATACTTGATACATTTAGTATAATTGTTTATATAGAGTGGATACCGACCAGTTTCTCCATAGACTAAGGCGCTGGGTGTTTTTATGGACACATTTAAGAATCTCTTGAGTGCAAACAAATGCACTTTTTCAATAATTGAGTTGTTTGCAATCAAACCCCATACTTCAGCACCATAGCTAAGCACTGGCTGGACTTGACAGTCGAAAAGTTTAAAGAACAATTTCGGGGAAAGACTTTGAAACTTCCACAGTAGTTTTATAATATTGATGACTTGACGTTTTGCCTTGGATGCTAAATCCTCAAGGCAGTGGAAAAAGAAAGACCCGTGGAAAAGATAACACCTAGATATTTATACTGATTAACAATTTCTAGTTGCCTACCGTCGTAGAACCATCTTTCCCTTGAGGCGATATACCCCCCATTTCTAAACACAATAACTTTTGATTTTTCTAAATTAACGATCAAATCGAGTTTTTTCGCTGTGCTACACAAAACATTCAGTTGCTGCTGGAGACCAATGACGGTAGATGCTACGAGTGCTACATCGTCGGCAAAAAGCATAATTAGTATCTCTATGAAGTCTGGTAATAAGGGAATACCATGTTTACCATATTGAATTATTTCTTCAGCAAGCTCATTAATGAATAGCGAAAATAAAACCGGACTGCATATTTCTCCTTGCTTCAGACCCCGAGGACACATAAAAGTGTCAGATAAATCTCCCCCCACTTTAACCCTAGCTTTGACATCTGTGTATATGCTTTTAAGTGCATTGTACATCTTACCCTTTACACCTTTTTCTTTAAGATTGACCAGAGTTGGCTTCTATCTACCGAATCGAAAGCCTTTTTAAAGTCGATAAAAGCAACGTATAATTTCTTGTGGTTAGAGAGTTGCTTTTGTACCAGAGAAAGAAGGGTAAATATATGATCAGTAGTACTATAATTCTTTCTAAAGCCACCCTGCACATCATTTATTACATCACAATCTTCAATCCATTTTGATAAACGCTTGTTTAAAATGTAAGTATATAATTTTGAACTAATGTTTAAAAGAGAGATACCTCTGTAGTTATCTGGGTTGTTTATATCACCCTTTTTATGCAAAGGTTGAATCAGAGCTTCACACCACATAGAAGGGAAGATGCCAAAATCAAAGAGTTTGTTGAAAAATTTCTTAAGGAAAAAAAGAATAGTGGGGGTGCAATACTTATAAAATTCTCCAATAAGTCCGTCTGGACCTGGTGCTTTATTTGATTTTAAAGCCTTAACTGAATCAAGGATTTCCTCTTCAGTTATACAGACATCTAATTCATCAACGTTACTATCAGCAACAGGAAAACACTCAGCTTGAAGTTCCTGAGAATTAGGACAGAAGGAATCAGCTCATCATTAAAGACTTGTTTGAAATGCTGAAACCATTCTTCGTTGGATATTGTATTTGGTACATGAGAACTACTTTTTAAAGACCTTACAGTGCTCCAAAACCGCTTAGAATCTTTGGCGTTTTCGTTAAGTGTGTTTAAAACTTGTTGTCTATATAACTGCTGCTTGTCTCGAAGAAAGTCTTTATACTCGTTTCTAATTATAGAATAGTTAAGTCTCAGTTGAACAGCATCGGGGTTGTTGTTAACTTTCACCTGACTGTACGCTCTCAATGCTTGTCTCACTGACGGCGGTTAACATAGCACTCAGAGTCAAACCATGGGCTGCGCTTGATATTACCTGTGACAGTTTCTTTACTCATTATTTGACAAGCTATAAACAGACCTTCGTTTAGTTTCTTCAGTGCACACTCAAAATTGACATCAATCAATTCAATTGCTTCATGAAAGGTTGAATTGACCTCGTCAGACTGAAGTACACTGATAAAATCACCTTCTTTTGCTGGATCCCATGCATATTTTTTAAATTTGGTTACCTTTAACCTTTCTGAAACCGTCTCCTGATTCGGACTGGGAAGCATTAGTACAAATTCAACAGGCATGTGCTTTGATTCTACCCGTGGAGTTACTTTCAATTCACGGCACAGTGGAACTAAGGATTGGGAGGAAATAAAATAATCAATAACACTAGAACCATTGTGAGCGATATAAGTGAAATCACCGCTTTTATCACCAGGCAGAAAACCATTTAGAATAACCAACTCAAATTCTGACAGATGATCGTTAAATAAAGACCAAATTCATTCGTGGAGCAATCTTTTGATACACGAGAAAAGCTGTCATCACCGGTGGTATTTTCATTTATCGAGTCACCTAAATATACGGGTAGTTCTTGTGCGTTCAGCCGACCAGTTCTTGCATTTAAATCGCCGAGGATGATCACAGGAAGATCACCCGCTTGTTCAAAAGTATCCATCAGACATTGTTCAAGAAGGGAAACCCCATTATCAATCTCGGTATCTGCATAATAAACACTGTTAGCAGGGGGCAAATAAATTCCAATTAAAAGAACTTCAAGATCTGGAGCTTTAAGGTGGAGAACAATAGTATGGTCATATTCCACTGTAAGTTGTTTGACTAGTTTGGCATATGTCTTACTTACAAGAAACACGATCCCTCCTGACAAACGTGCAGTAACAGCATCGGTTAATCTAATTCCAGGTGAAAGAAAAACTTCGTAATCCGAAAAGAGAAAAGAAGGAAATGTTGTTGAGAACGTTTCGGTCAAAACAACAAAATCGAACTGGGATATATAATTATTTACATCGGGGTCATAAACTGACGATAGACCCTCAATATTATAAGTCAGAAAGGAGAGACTGTTTTTCTGACAAGTCTTGACACGGGCACGGCCGTTATCCTAGGTGTCTTCATTGCAAGGACACGGGGGCAGCAGAGGAGCACAGTTTTGTTCTTTATTACGTCCAGGACTACCTCTTGGATGGGTTCTTAAAAATCTTTCTGTGAGCTGTGTCTGTCTGGTTCGTACTCGACTGCGAGTACAAGGACCGGAGCCTGAGAACTGGCCCTCGGTTTCACTTACCATAGATACCTGCCCCGGAGAGGGGCTAGGGGGAGAGAGAGAGAGAGAGAGAGAGAGAGAGAGAGAGAGAGAGGAGAGAGAGAGGGGAGAGAGAGAGAGAGAGAGAGAGAGAGAGAGAGAGAGAGACAGACAGACAGACAGACAGACAGAGAGAAGGAGAGAGAAATGCCCTTGCACGCACTCAGACTCGGGCTCGTGCGTCTGACACACAACACCCGGATTAAATTCCAATTCAACGGAACTTGCCGAGACAGAGAGACGAGACAGATGGATAGCCCTCTATCCTCACACAGTCTGGTTCTTAAACGGGGCCGGCCGGCCAACAGAGGTCGCGCCAGTCACTGTTTTATAATGGATGGCGGGAAGACAACAGAGGTCGTGCCAGTCACTGTTTTATAATGGATGGCGGGAAGACAACAGAGGTCGTGCCAGTCACTGTTTTATAATGGATGGCGGGAAGACAACAGAGGTCGCGCCAGTCACTGTTTTATAATGGATGGCGGGAAGACAACAGAGGTCGCGCCAGTCACTGTTTTATAATGGATGGGGGGAAGACAACAGAGGTCGCGCCAGTCACTGTTTTATAATGGATGGCGGGAAGACAACAGAGGTCGCGCCAGTCACTGTTTTATAATGGATGGCGGGAAGACAACAGAGGTCGTGCCAGTCACTGTTTTATAATGGATGGCGGGAAGACAACAGAGGTCGCGCCAGTCACTGTTTTATAATGGATGGCGGGAAGACAACAGAGGTCGCGCCAGTCACTGTTTTATAATGGATGGGGGAAGACAACAGAGGTCGCGCCAGTCACTGTTTTATAATGGATGGCGGGAAGACAACAGAGGTCGTGCCAGTCACTGTTTTATAATGGATGGCGGGAAGACAACAGAGGTCGCGCCAGTCACTGTTTTATAATGGATGGCGGGAAGACAACAGAGGTCGCGCCAGTCACTGTTTTATAATGGATGGCGGGAAGACAACAGAGGTCGCGCCAGTCACTGTTTTATAATGGATGGCGGGAAGACAACAGAGGTCGCGCCAGTCACTGTTTTATAATGGATGGCGGGAAGACAACAGAGGTCGCGCCAGTCACTGTTTTATAATGGATGGCGGGAAGACAACAGAGGTCGCGCCAGTCACTGTTTTATAATGGATGGCGGGAAGACAACAGAGGTCGCGCCAGTCACTGTTTTATAATGGATGGCGGGAAGACAACAGAGGTCGCGCCAGTCACTGTTTTATAATGGATGGCGGGAAGACAACAGAGGTCGCGCCAGTCACTGTTTTATAATGGATGGCGGGAAGACAACAGAGGTCGCGCCAGTCACTGTTTTATATGGATGGCGCGGGAAGACAACAGAGGTCGCGCCAGTCACTGTTTTATAATGGATGGCGGGAAGACAACAGAGGTCGCGCCAGTCACTGTTTTATAATGGATGGCGGGAAGACAACAGAGGTCGCGCCAGTCACTGTTTTATAATGGATGGCGGGAAGACAACAGAGGTCGCGCCAGTCACTGTTTTATAATGGATGGCGGGAAGACAACAGAGGTCGCGCCAGTCACTGTTTTATAATGGATGGCGGGAAGACAACAGAGGTCGCGCCAGTCACTGTTTTATAATGGATGGCGGGAAGACAACAGAGGTCGCGCCAGTCACTGTTTTATAACGGATGGCGGGAAGACAACAGAGGTCGCGCCAGTCACTGTTTTATAATGGATGGCGGGAAGACAACAGAGGTCGCGCCAGTCACTGTTTTATAATGGATGGCGGGAAGACAACAGAGGTCGCGCCAGTCACTGTTTTATAATGGATGGCGGGAAGACAACAGAGGTCGCGCCAGTCACTGTTTTATAATGGATGGCGGGAAGACAACAGAGGTCGCGCCAGTCACTGTTTTATAATGGATGGCGGGAAGACAACAGAGGTCGCGCCAGTCACTGTTTTATAATGGATGGCGGGAAGACAACAGAGGTCGCGCCAGTCACTGTTTTATAATGGATGGCGGGAAGACAACAGAGGTCGCGCCAGTCACTGTTTTATAATGGATGGCGGGAAGACAACAGAGGTCGCGCCAGTCACTGTTTTATAATGGATGGCGGAAGACAACAGAGGTCGCGCCAGTCACTGTTTTATAATGGATGGCGGGAAGACAACAGAGGTCGCGCCAGTCACTGTTTTATAATGGATGGCGGGAAGACAACAGAGGTCGCGCCAGTCACTGTTTTATAATGGATGGCGGGAAGACAACAGAGGTCGCGCCAGTCACTGTTTTATAATGGATGGCGGGAAGACAACAGAGGTCGCGCCAGTCACTGTTTTATAATGGATGGCGGGAAGACAACAGAGGTCGCGCCAGTCACTGTTTATAATGGATGGCGGGAAGACAACAGAGGTCGCGCCAGTCACTGTTTTATAATGGATGGCGGGAAGACAACAGAGGTCGCGCCAGTCACTGTTTTATAATGGATGGCGGGAAGACAACAGAGGTCGCGCCAGTCACTGTTTTATAATGGATGGCGGGAAGACAACAGAGGTCGCGCCAGTCACTGTTTTATAATGGATGGCGGGAAGACAACAGAGGTCGCGCCAGTCACTGTTTTATAATGGATGGCGGGAAGACAACAGAGGTCGCGCCAGTCACTGTTTTATAATGGATGGCGGGAAGACAACAGAGGTCGCGCCAGTCACTGTTTTATAATGGATGGCGGGAAGACAACAGAGGTCGTGCCAGTCACTGTTTTATAATGGATGGCGGGAAGACAACAGAGGTCGCGCCAGTCACTGTTTTATAATGGATGGCGGGAAGACAACAGAGGTCGCGCCAGTCACTGTTTTATAATGGATGGCGGGAAGACAACAGAGGTCGCGCCAGTCACTGTTTTATAATGGATGGCGGGAAGACAACAGAGGTCGCGCCAGTCACTGTTTTATAATGGATGGCGGGAAGACAACAGAGGTCGCGCCAGTCACTGTTTTATAATGGATGGCGGGAAGACAACAGAGGTCGCGCCAGTCACTGTTTTATAATGGATGGCGGGAAGACAACAGAGGTCGCGCCAGTCACTGTTTTATAATGGATGGCGGGAAGACAACAGAGGTCGCGCCAGTCACTGTTTTATAATGGATGGCGGGAAGACAACAGAGGTCGCGCCAGTCACTGTTTTTAATGGATGGCGGGAAGACAACAGAGGTCGCGCCAGTCACTGTTTTATAATGGATGGCGGGAAGACAACAGAGGTCGCGCCAGTCACTGTTTTATAATGGATGGCGGGAAGACAACAGAGGTCGCGCCAGTCACTGTTTTATAATGGATGGCGGGAAGACAACAGAGGTCGCGCCAGTCACTGTTTTATAATGGATGGCGGGAAGACAACAGAGGTCGCGCCAGTCACTGTTTTATAATGGATGGCGGGAAGACAACAGAGGTCGCGCCAGTCACTGTTTTATAATGGATGGCGGGAAGACAACAGAGGTCGCGCCAGTCACTGTTTTATAATGGATGGCGGGAAGACAACAGAGGTCGCGCCAGTCACTGTTTTATAATGGATGGCGGAAGACAACAGAGGTCGCGCCAGTCACTGTTTTATAATGGATGGCGGGAAGACAACAGAGGTCGCGCCAGTCACTGTTTTATAATGGATGGCGGGAAGACAACAGAGGTCGCGCCAGTCACTGTTTTATAATGGATGGCGGGAAGACAACAGAGGTCGCGCCAGTCACTGTTTTATAATGGATGGCGGGAAGACAACAGAGTCGCGCCAGTCACTGTTTTATAATGGATGGCGGGAAGACACAGAGGTCGCGCCAGTCACTGTTTATAATGGATGGCGGGAGACAACAGAGGTCGCGCAGTCACTGTTTTATAATGGGGCGGGAAGACAACAGAGGTCGGCCAGTACTGTTTTATAATGGATGGCGGGAAGACAACAGAGGTCGGCAGTCATGTTTTATAATGGATGGCGGGAGACAACAGAGGTGCGCCAGTCATGTTTTATAATGGATGGCGGGAAGACAACAGAGGTCGCGCAGTCACTGTTTTATATGGATGGCGGGAAGACACAGAGGTCGCGCCAGTCATGTTTTATAATGGATGGCGGGAAGACAACAGAGGTCGCGCCGTCATGTTTTATAATGGATGGCGGGAAGACAACGAGGTCGCGCCAGTCATGTTTTATAATGGATGGGCGGGAAGAAACAGAGGTCGCGCCAGTCACTGTTTTATATGGATGGCGGGAAGACAACGAGGTCGCGCAGTCACTGTTTTATAATGGATGGCGGGAAGACAACAGAGGTCGCGCCAGTCACTGTTTTATAATGGATGGCGGGAGACAACAGAGGTCGCGCCAGTCATGTTTTATAATGGATGGCGGGAAGACAACAGAGGTCGCGCAGTCACTGTTTATAATGGATGGCGGGAAGACACAGAGGTCGCGCCAGTCACTGTTTTATAATGGATGGCGGGAAGACAACAGAGGTCGCGCAGTCACTGTTTATAATGGATGGGGGGAAGACAACAGAGGTCGCGCAGTCACTGTTTTATAATGGATGGCGGGAAGGGCAACAGAGGTCGTGCAGTCACTGTTTTATAATGGATGGCGGAAGACAACAGAGGTGCGCCAGTCACTGTTTATAATGGATGGCGGGAAGACAACAGAGGTCGCGCCAGTCACTGTTTTATATGGATGGCGGGAAGACAACAGAGGTCGCGCCAGTCACTGTTTTATAATGGATGGCGGGAGACAACAGAGTCGCCAGTCACTGTTTTATAATGGATGGCGGGAAGACAACAGAGGTCGCCAGTCACTGTTTTATAATGGATGGCGGAAGACAACAGAGGTCGCGCAGTCACTGTTTTAATAATGGATGGCGGGAAGAAATCAAACAAAAACAAACACACTAACTCGATTTCAGGTGCGGTAAGTGATGTGGTGGCAGGGGTCGGGAGGGGGGGGGGTGTGTGGGATGTTGCAGGGTCGGGAGGGGGGGGGTGATTGTGGTGGCAGGGTCGGGAGGGGGGGTGATGTGGGGCAGGGTCGGGAGGGGGGGGGGTGATGTGGTGGCAGGGTCGGGAGAGGAGGGGGTTGATGTGGTGGCAGGGGTCGGGAGGAGGGGGTGATGTGGTGGCAGGGGTCGGGAGGAGGAGGGGGTGATGTGGTGGCAGGGTTCGGGAGGAGGGGGGGTGATGTGGTGGCAGGGGTCGGGAGGAGGGGGGTGATGTGGTGGCAGGGGTCGGGAGGAGGGGGTGATGTGTGGCAGGGTAGGAGGGGGGTGATGTTCAGGGGCGGAGGAGGGGGGTGTGTGGTGGCAGGGGTCGGGGGAGGGGGCTGATGTGTGGCAAGGGTCGGGGGGAGGGGGGGGGGTGATGTGGTGGCAGGGGTCGGGGGAGGGGGGGTGATGTGGGCAGGGGTCGTGGGGAGGGCGGAGGGGATTAAAGTGATTCTCAGAGGTCTGATACTTTCTTGCCAAGCTGTGACAAGGTTGGATGATGTGCGTATTTGTCTGTCTGTCTATCTATCTATCTATCTATCTATCTATCTATTCTATCTATCTATCTATCTATCTATCTATCTATCTATCTATCTCTCTATCTATCTATCTATCTGTCTATCTATCTATCTATCTATCTATCTATCTATCCGTCTATCTGTTTAATCTATCTATCTATCTATCTATCTATCTATCTATCTATCTATCTATCTATCTATCTATCTATCTATCTATCTATCTATCTATCTATCTATCTATCTATCTCTCATTCTATCTACCTATCTACCTATCTCTCTATCTATCTATCTATCTATCTATCTATCTATCTATCTATCTATCTATCTATCTATCTATCTATCTATCTATCTAGGAGTAAGGGTGTTGTGGGAATGTTTTCAGAATCGTGTGACATTTTTGTGGCGTGGAGTCTATAGGAAGGATTAAGGGTGCTGTGGGAATGTTCTCAAAATCGTGTGACATTTCTGTGGCGTGGAGTCTATAGGAAGGAGTAAGGGTGCTCTGGGAATGTTCTCAGAATCGTGTGACATTTCTGTGGCGAGGAGTCTATAGGAAGGAGTGAGGGTGTTGTGGGAATGTTCTCAGAATCGTGTGACATTTCTGTGGCGTGGAGTCTATAGGAAGGAGTAAGGGTGTTGTGCGAATGTTCTCAGAATCCTGTGACATTTCTGTGGCGTGGTGTCTATAGGAAGGAGTGAGGGTGTTGTGGTGATGTTCTCAGAATCGTGTGACATTTCTGTAGCGTGGAGTCTATAGGAAGGAGCAAGGGTGTTGTGGGAATGTTCTCAGAATCCTGTGACATTTCTGTGGCGTGGAGTCTATAGGTAGGAGTGAGGGTGTTGTGGGAATGTTCTCAGAATCCTGTGACATTTCTGTGGCGTGGAGTCTATAGGTAGGAGTGAGGGTGTTGTGGGAATGTTCTCAGAATCCTGTGACATTTCTGTGGCGTGGAGACTAGCAGATCGAGGAAAAGAAAATAATATAAGAAGGAAACAAACAAACTTTGATAAATATGATAAATTCAAATAGACTACGTGTTATTATCATTATTCTGTCATTGTTGTTGTTGTTGTTGTTGTTCTTGTTGTCGTCGTCGTCGTTGTTGTTCGTAAATGCTGTTGTATAGATGATGTAGCAACATGTTGTTTTTCACAGAACTAACAGCGCTCTTGTTTAACATAAATTAACCGTGACTGGTTCAGTTTCAGGTAGGCCTCACCATCGCAACGTCACCAAAGGGAATAGAAGACGGAAAACGACATTCTGGAACACAGGCAAAGAGAAAGCAGCTTTGAAAGCCCTGTCTGTCAGAGGTTCCCTTTGGCTCAGCGAGCTATAACATGAACAAGGACGACAGAAAACAGCACACATGATTAACTCGTTCCCGATGTTGGCATATGTATTCTTTTCAAGCACGTTGTCAGTGCAAGCGTTTTTTTGAGAACTAGTATACTTTGTATTGTTTGTTTCCCATCTATTTCTGCCTGTCTGTCTGTTTGTCTGTCTGTCTGTCTGTCTCTGTCTCTCTCTTTGTCTCTGTCTCTCTCTCTCTCGTTGTTTGTTGTTTAAATCGTTTCTTTTTCCTTTTAAAGTCATCTACGCCTTAACTGTTAATGCATAAACTTTTAATGTTGTGAAGATATGTATGTTTGTTAAAAGTTTTGTAAGTTTTCGTCGCTAGTCATACTTAGTCCCTTAACGGGGCAAGGGCCGGATGAAAAAAAAGCATGTGTTTGCTTATCTGTTACCCTTGGAAATAAAGATTATCATCATCATCATCATCATCTCTCTCTCTCTCTCTCTCTCTCTCTCTGCGCGCGCGCGCGCGGCGCGTACGTGCGTGTGTGTGTGTGTGTGTGTGTGTGTGTGTGTGTGTGTGTGTGTGTGTGTGTGTGTGTGTGTGTGTGTGTGTGTGTGTGTGGTGTGTGTGTGAAATCTCACCTTTTTCCCCTTTCTCAACATTCCCCCCCAACAGACGCAGCATCACACACACACACACACCACACACACACACACACACACACACACACACACACACACACACACACACACACACACACACACACACACACCACGCACACACGCACACACACACACTACACTCGCACACACCACACATACACACACACACACACACACACACACACACACACACACACACACACACACACACACACACACACACACACACACCACACACGCACCACGCACGCACGCACGCACGCACGCACGCACGCACCACCACACACACACACACACACACACACACACACAAGCGCACACACACACACACACACACACACACACACACACACACACACACACACACACACCACACACACACACACACACACACACACACACACACACACACACACACACACACACACACACACACATTTGTGTAGGTTACAATCATGCAAACACACACACAGTCAATGATAAGAATGGCGAAGACAAGTTTATGCAATGTCTGACCAGTGCGGTGAGCTAAGTCGTATCTATGAGATCCTCGTCTGGAATCCTCTCATTCATTCATTTATCCATCAGCAGTGAATCGTGCGCAGTGTGCTCTCAAAACTCGGCAGAAGTGGTGACGCGTGTATGGACTCGTCAGCATCCCGCCCAGAGGTACCGCCTGCATGAACTGAAACCGAAACGCTGAATTCTGACTGCGTAGTTTGTTGTGCCTGTTTTTTCTGTCTTCTATTTCCAGTCGTAAAGGTCAAAACCTTGGAAACAGATGGACAAGAAAGCAGGCTGGCACTTTGTCTTGATTTTTACCGGCTATTGGGCTTCCAAACGGGGCAGATTTAGGTCACGGTGTCAGCTAGCACTACCGCTTTTTACGTCATGGAATTATGTTCATGAAACGGTTCAGAAAGACAGCATTGGGAACTCAACTCCACCTGTTTATCTTTGTTTAACAGCTTTAGAGCGTGTCGTAAGATAAAAACACAAGCATGCGATGCATCATCATCATCATCATCATCATCATCATCATCATCATCATCATCATCATCATCATCATCATCATCATCATCATCTCTCATCATCACCATCACCATCAGCAGCAGCCAGCAGCAGCAGCAGCAGCAGCAACATCATCATCATCATCATCATCATCATCATCATCATCACCATCATATTATTATTATTATTATTATTATTATTATTATTATTATTATTATTATTATTATTATTATTATTATTATTATTATTATTATTATTATTATTATTATTATTATTATTTCCATCATTGTTATTATTATCCTCATTACTTTTAACTCCCATTGCTCCATCATTGTTATTATTATCCTCATTACTTTTAACTCGCATTGCTCCATCATTGTTATTATTATCCTCATTACTTTTAACTCGCATTGCTCCATCATTGTTATTATTATCCTCATTACTTTTAACTCCCATTGCTCCATCATTGTTATTATTATCCTCATTACTTTTAACTCGCATTGCTCCATCATTGTTATTATTATCCTCATTACTTTTAACTCGCATTGCTCCATCATTGTTATTATTATCCTCATTACTTTTAACTCGCATTGCTCCATCATTGTTATTATTATCCTCATTACTTTTAACTCGCATTGCTCCATCATTGTTATTATTATCCTCATTACTTTTAACTCGCATTGCTCCATCATTGTTATTATTATCCTCATTACTTTTAACTCCCATTGCTCCATCATTGTTATTATTATCCTCATTACTTTTAACTCCCATTGCTCCATCATTGTTATTATTATCCTCATTACTTTTAACTCGCATTGCTCCATCATTGTTATTATTATCCTCATTACTTTTAACTCGCATTGCTCCATCATTGTTATTATTATCCTCATTACTTTTAACTCGCATTGCTCCATCATTGTTATTATTATCCTCATTACTTTTAACTCGCATTGCTCCATCATTGTTATTATTATCCTCATTACTTTTAACTCGCATTGCTCCATCATTGTTATTATTATCCTCATTACTTTTAACTCGCATTGCTCCATCATTGTTATTATTATCCTCATTACTTTTAACTCGCATTGCTCCATCATTGTTATTATTATCCTCATTACTTTTAACTAGCATTGCTCCATCATTGTTATTACTATCCTCATTACTTTTAACTCGCATTGCTCCATCATTGTTATTATTATCCTCATTACTTTTAACTCGCATTGCTCCATCATTGTTATTATAATCCTCATTACTTTTAACTCGCATTGCTCCATCATTGTTATTATTATCCTCATTACTTTTAACTCGCATTGCTCCATCATTGTTATTATTATCCTCATTACTTTTAACTCGCATTGCTCCATCATTGTTATTATTATCCTCATTACTTTTAACTCGCATTGCTCCATCATTGTTATTATTATCCTCATTACTTTTAACTCGCATTGCTCCATCAATGTTATTATTATCCTCATTACTTTTAACTCGCATTGCTCCATCATTGTTATTATTATCCTCATTACTTTTAACTCGCATTGCTCCATCATTGTTATTATTATCCTCATTACTTTTAACTCGCATTGCTCCATCATTGTTATTATAATCGTCATTACTTTAAACTCGCATTGCTCCATCATTGTTATTATTATCCTCATTACTTTTAACTCACACTGCTCCATCATTGTAATTATTATCCTCATTACTTTTAACTCACACTGCTCCATCATTGTTATTATTATCCTCATTACTTTTATCTCACACTGCTCCATCATTGTTATTATTATCCTCATTACTTTTAACTCACACTGCTCCATCATTGTAATTATTATCCTCATTACTTTTAACTCACACTGCTCCATCATTGTAATTATTATCCTCATTACTTTTAACTCACACTACTCCATCATTGTAATTATTATCCTCATTACTTTTAACTCGCATTGCTCCATCATTGTAATTATTATCCTCATTACTTTTAACTCACATTGCTCCATCATTGTTATTATTATCCTCACTACTTTTAACTCGCATTGCTCCATCATTGTTATTATTATCCTCATTACTTTTAACTCACACTGCTCCATCATTGTAATTATTATCCTTATTACTTTTAACTAGCATTGCTCCATCATTGTTATTATTATCCTCATTACTTTTAACTCACACTGCTCCATCATTGTAATTATTATCCTCATTACTTTTAACTCGCATTGCTCCATTATTGTAATTATTATCCTCATTACTTTTAACTCACACTGCCTCCTTTTCAGCGGGCGTCTTTCCATTCAACGCCCAATTTGCGCCGAATTTGAGAAGATACGTGATTGCTCGTTCTTCGTTCCCATTGTCCTGAATATTGTTTATCTTGCCCAAAGAGGACCTAAGAGGTCGAAACGCGTCGTGTTTTGCAGTATAATTTGTTAGTTTATGTTAACCGACGGACTGTTCTTTTTTTTAATTCCTGTAAAAATTCGTTTCAATTTC
>JAFLJL010017274.1:15000-18593 GCA_018398815.1 Conus ventricosus | reverse complement strand
GGAACACGCCAGGGTACGGGTGTGTTTGTGATTGGGGAGATGGAATTGCCCACTCTCTATGAATTGCCAGTACCCTGGCTATGGCGGAACACGCCAGGGTGTGTTTGTGATATATATGATATGAACACTTTATTATCTCAAAGGATGAGAAATAAAGATAGGTGCATAATAAACAGTATAACAAGACAACATGCATAAAACAAGAATCATCACAATCAAGTGGCCACTTATAGAATTTACATATACAGTCCCCCCCCCCCCCCACACACACACACACAACTATAATCATTTGAAAAACCTCATGCACATGCACTTACACAAGCACACTCATAGGCTTACACTCACAAGCAGATACACACACACACACACACACACACACACACCACACACACACACACACACACACACACACACACACACACACACACACACACACACACACACACACACACACACACACACACACAAGCACATATTATATGCAAATACACATATCTTCACACAAGCACACACATCTTCAACCACCCCACAAGCTCTCACTCTCTCGCACCTCCCCCCTCCCCCCTCCCTCTGCCCCTCTCTCTCGCATTCCTTCACATCACTAAGCATGAAAAATGGTACAAAAGATATTATGAATTTAGAAGATGAATCGACCTGGGTATAAAAGTTTTTTGCGCCCTAGATTTGACTCTAAGGGCCCTAAAACGACGTCCAGATGGTAAAATTTCGTAATATTTTGTTAAAACATGGCTTTCATCACTGGCAATCTTTCTTGCTTTCCTCTCCACTCGTCTGTCATACAATTCTTGCATTCCAACTTGCTTCCTTCCAATCACTTTGCTACACACATTCACCACATCATTCAATACTCGCTTGCTCTTTACACCCAAACTTCCATACCAGCACATGAAAGAAGCAGTGAGCAATGACTCAACACAACATCTGTAATAAGTTTGTAAGATTACAGGTTTAACACCAATATTTCGTAGCTTTTGCAAACAGAATATTCTTGACTGGCAATTTTTATGGATTTTAGTAACATTTTTATCAAAAACTAATTTATCATCAACAATCATTCCCAGATATTTATACTCATTCACTCGTTCAACAGCTTCACCATTAATTACAAGGTCTGGCACAGGTTCCGGGTTCTTCCGAAAGTCGATTAAGATTTCTTTTGTTTTTTGCACATTAAGGTCAAGAAAGTTGTCTTTACACCAGCTGCAGAACTTTTTGATTTCCTCAAAGTAAACTGAATCAGAGTTTGACATATCTAGAATAGCAGAATCATCAGAATATTTAACGAGTGGAGTTTTCTCTGTGCCTCTACAGTCATTAGTATATAAAGTAAACAAAACGGGAGACAGAACTGTGCCTTGGGGTGCACCAGTAGAAGTCGAGCGTTCAGAGGATAGTGCGACTGAAAACGAACAGACTGAGTTCTATTGTGCAGAAAACTGACAATCCATAAAGTAAGCTTTGGTCAACACCTACGTCAAGCAGTTTCATAGCTAACAGATGTGGCTGTATAGTATTAAAAGCAGAGGAGAAATCAATAAAAAGAATACGCGCAAAAGAACCTGGTTTGTTTAAATGGAAGAAAGCATTGTGAAGGAGAGTTAGAATAGCATCATCTGTACCTCTATGGGTTTTATAAGCAAACTGAAAGGGGTCAAGATACTGACCAACAAAAGTTAACAAGTGACGGAGAACAAGTTTTTCAAAGCACTTCATAACTATGGAGGTCAGAGCTACAGGGCGATAGTCATTCAATGTTGTGGGGTTTCTTTTCTTCGGGACAGGGCAGACAGTGGAATTTTTCCAGATACTGGGTACAGAGCATGCCTTAAGAGACCAATTGAAAATCTTACAGAAAACATTACAAAGTTCAGAAGCACACAATTTCAGCAATCTTCCACTGATGTTATCTGGACCCATTGATTTCCTGATATTCAGTTTCAAAAACAGTGACTTCACAACATCGCCATGGGTCTCAAAGTCTTGTTCATCTCCCTTGTCTTTGATCCTTTTGTTTAGCTCTTTTACCACATTGTCTACCGTCCCACCCAGATCATTCCTTTCAAAACGACAATAGAAATCATTGAGTTTGTTCGAAAAATCAGTCTGGTCATTAATATTCATCTGGCAAGATCTTGCTTTCTTTTTGGCTTCACCCGTTAGAATCTTTAACCCATCCCATGCATCCTTCATTCTTCCTAACTGAAACCGCTCTTCTACTTTACCTTTGAATTCCTTTTGGGCCCTCCGTATTCCGCAACTAAGCTTTGTTTGTACTCGTTTCCTTTCTTTTTTGTCACCAGCCTGAAATGCTATCTTTGTCTCATTAAGAAGTGTCTTAATTGACCCGTGATCCATGGTTTGTTGTTTGGAAACAGTTTAATTGTTTTTGTTGGGATAATCAGTCTTCACAAAAAAGGATATAATCAGTTACCACATCTGCCGCTTCATGAACATTTTGACACGAGTCAGTCAGCACACTCCAATCAGTACACTCAAAACAACCTCTCAGCTCATCCACACTCTCAGCCGTCCATACTTTCACACTCTTCCTCACAACAGGCTCAGTTTGTATTTTAGGTTTGTATGCAGGGATCAGTTGCACAGTATTATGGTCAGACAAACCAACAGGTGGCAGACAAAAAGATTTAAATGCACCAGGGATGTTTCCATAGCACAAGTCAATTGTGTTATCAATCCGCGTGGGACAGGTCACATACTGCTTAAAAGAAGGAAGAACTTTTTTCAAGTCACACCCACAACAAAACAGGGGGCATCAGCAGATATCATTTGCAGATCACGGACAACACCAGCTATTGTGCGCCCAGCACGTGTAGCAGATGACTGGTCATAGACTGGGGCATACACAACTGTCACAAATATGCGGCCGAACTCGCGCGGCAAGTAGCGGGGTCTCAAGGACACTGACAGCAGTTCAACTTCTGGCGTACACATTCGCTGCTTCACGCACACATTCGCACTGTCACACCATCTTTCATTCACATGCAGGCATACAGATTGGGGAATGGAATGATCGGCACACAGAAATGCCATTGAATGGGCACAAAAGATGAGGCACGAAAAAAACAACACCACAAAAAATACTGACCCAATTAAAAGGAGACATTTTTTCTATCTTTCTATCAACTTTTTCAGCCTTTTCACTTCTTTAGCATTTGTTTCAATGGTTTCCTCATATATACAGATGTAATTTACACTGACCACACGAACACCATAGTATAGTAAACAAAGTCGAAGAAAAAGAAAATCACGCACACACAAACACCACACACACACACACACACACACACACACACACACACACACACACACACACACACACACACACACACACACACACACACGGGGTTGTTGAACATGCAGGAGAGGTAACCTTGACCTTTCAGCTGGAGACCTGAGCTGCCAAGAACAACAAGGTCTGTTTACCCTCACCTGCACCCTAATTGCTCCCCCCTCTCTCGCCTCCTGCAAAGTGTGGGAAAGTCATCCATGGGCTGAGCCAATATTGGTGTAACTCTCTAACACAAATATTCACGCACGCTCACACACGCACA
>JAFLJL010017274.1:0-5000 GCA_018398815.1 Conus ventricosus | reverse complement strand
TTGGTCAGCGCCTGCAGGACTGGGAGCCCTGACTGAAGAGCTAGCAGCAGGTGTAGCAGCATGGCGCGCAGTCTCCCGTGATGGACGTGCTGGATGCTAGGTGCTTGTTTGGGTTCTGCCCAGCTCTGTGTCATACGTGATTCGTTCTTATCGTTTAAACTGGTTTTGCTTGCCAGCAAGCTAAGCTGTGTCACATGAAGGAGAGGGACCGGCGTGTGCTTGCGGTGGATGTGCACCTGGCACTACGTGCTGCAGGGGAGTGTCCGGGAGTGGAGGGCCGCCTCCCCTTAAATACTGGTCAGACCGTCAGTCACCACTGTGGACACCGGATGGAAGTGTATACAGTTTCACAATCAGAGAGAGAGAGAGAGAGAGAGAGAGAAGAGAGAGAGGAGAGAGAGAGAGAGAGAGAGAGAGAGAGAGGAGAGAGAGAGAGGGGGGGGGATTGAAGTGGATAAGAAGGGAGTTCAGAGCGGAGTAGGGGAAGGGTCGGGAGGGGGGGGGGAGGGGTAAAGATCGGTGGTGTCAAAGTCTGGTCAACAGAGGATCAGGGAGGCGCTGTTTAGGAATGTGTGTGTGTGGTGTGTGTGTTGTTGTGGTGTGTGTGTGTGGTGTGTTGTGTGTGTGTGTGTGTGTGTGTGTGTGTGTGTGTGTGTGTGTGTGTGTGTGTGTGTGTGTGTAAGGTGGGATTAACAAACACACGTAAGCGATGCTGTGAGCCCAAACACAGGAGGGGCAGCACGGAGCAGCTGCAACTGGACAGGAAAGGGAGGGGTGCGCAACCAGAGGGGTCAAGGGGCGACAGAAGAGAGGGGGAGGGAGAGGGGGTGCACAGGTACATGGACGAGGAAGGCGGGGGGAGGGACATGGAATGGACGAACAGAGTGGAAACGACAACGCGCGTCATCATTGCTGAGACAACAGAAAGCTTCGGAACTACGACAAGGTCGTATCTGACACGATGACGGAGAGGCCACTGAAGCAGGTCAGGGTGACAATATTTGAAGAGAACGCGGCATATTACATGTGTAATCCACGACCACGTTAGTGTTTTTCCGATTCAAGGGATGTATGTGTTAAACAAAGACGCAATACAATTATGCAAATTAACTGTTTTTCCACAAATGAACCGCTGCAAGGGATTCTCATGCAAATTAACTGTTTTTCTACAAATGAACCCTGCAAGGGATTCTCGTGGCTGAGCTGCACGAAAACATCAGGGACGATGACCAAAAACTTGGCAAGAGCGACTGTAACCAGTAGTGTAGAATCTCTCTCCTCAGAGTTGTCAAGACGCTGTTTGCTCGAGTCACACTGAAGAGACTGCAAATACTCGCACACATAGTGTACCCAGAATCGTAATGTAGATTTCGAGCCGGAAGGCCCAGCATGGACATGATCTTCTTGCCCAGAAAGCTGCGGGGGAAATGAAAGGAACACAGGCGGCCACTCTTCACAGCCTTCATAGATCACACGGAGGCCTTTGACCTGGTCACAGGGTTGGCCTCTTTAAGATCTTCCCGAAAATCTGACGTCCACCCACACTCCTTAGTCTCATCAGACTTTTGCGTGAAGTCTTGAAGGCTGTGGTATTTGACGGTTAGCGATTGAACAGTTCTAAATAGTTAAAGTGGAGTGAAACAGGGCTGCTTTTTCGCACCCACCCTGTTTGCACTCTTCTTTACCGTCCTGCCAAAGCAGGCCTTCGCCTCTACTGTTAAATGCATCTCATTCCGACTAGTCCGGTGGACAACTGTGGAACCTCTCCAGACTAAGACCTGAAGTCTGTTGAACTGCCCGCGACTATCCTGCACAATGTGGAACCTTCCAGACTAAGACCTGAAGCTGTTGAACTGCCCGCGGTACTTCCTCCCAAGACCACGCAGCATTCAACACGCACTCAACTATAAACCTCCAGCAACCATGAGCCTCCTCGCGAGACTTGCCCGGCATTCCGACTCATCAGTAGTCTGGGAAATCACAGTCATCAAACAGGAACTGGAATCTCCTCCCTGCATCAGAATCTCTGACCACGAACTAGATGTCCACTACTTTTCCTATCTGAGTTTGACGATCTCAGACTCCCTTCTCTCGACACGGAGCTAAATGAGTGTGTCGGCAAGACAGGTACCACAATGTCCAGACTGTCGAAGAAGTATCGTCCACAGCGAGGTGACGGAGCACACCAAGATTGGAGTTTACAAGGCCTGCGTCGTGACCACACTCCAGCAAGTCCTGGATCCAGTGCACCTGGCAGGAACGTAATGTGTCTGGCAGGAACGTAATGTGTCTGGCAGGAACGTAATGTGTCCGGCAGGAACGTAATGTGTCTGGCAGGAACGTAATGTGTCTGACAGGAACGTAATGTGTCTGGCAGGAACGTAATGTGTCCGGCAGGAACGTAATGTGTCTGACAGGAACGTAATGTGTCCGGCAGGAACGTAATGTGTCTGGCAGGAACGTAATGTGTCTGGCAGGAACGTAATGTGTCTGGCAGGAACGTAATGTGTCCGGCAGGAACGTAATGTGTCCGGCAGGAACGTAATGTGTCCGGCAGGAACGTAAGATATCTGGCAAGGTGCACTGCCTTCAACACATCATGAATGTTACCTGGCAGAACAAAGTCCCAAACAACACCGTCCCGGAGAGAGAGAGAGAG
The DNA here is from genome assembly GCA_018398815.1 of Conus ventricosus. NCBI lineage: Eukaryota > Metazoa > Mollusca > Gastropoda > Neogastropoda > Conidae > Conus > Conus ventricosus. The sequence goes on along the minus strand of JAFLJL010017274.1, from coordinate 2,341 downwards.
AGAGAGAGAGAGAGAGAGAGAGAGAGAGAGAGAGAGAGAGAGAGAGAGAGACAGAACAATGGAACGTATTTGAAATTAAACTTTGTTATGTCTGTCTGTCTGTCTGTCTGTCTGTCTGTCTGTCTGTCTGTCTGTCTCTCTCTCTCTCTCTCTCTCTCTCTCTCTGTCTCTCTCTCTCTCTCTCTGTCTCTCTCTCTGTCTGTCTCTCTCTCTGTCTCTCTCTCTCTCTCTCTCTCTCTCTCTCTCTCTCTCTCTCTCTCTCTCTCTCTCTCTCTCGCTTGAGTCGGTCGGCCATGCTATGAACACCATTAACTCTGTGCGTGCGTGCGCGCGCGCGCGCGCGCGCGCGCGGTTGTGTGTGTTGTGTGTGTGTGTGTGTGTGTGTGTGTGTGTGTGTGTGTGGGTGTGCGGCGGTGCTTGTGTGGTGTGTGTGTGCGTGCGTGGTGTGTGGTGTGTGTGCTGTGCGTGCGTGTGTGCATGTGTGTGTGTGTGTAGTGTGGGGTGTGTGTGTGGTGTGTGTGTGTGTGTGTGTGTGTTGTGTGTGTGGTGTGTGTGGTGTGTGTGTGGTACATGTGTGCATGCACGCGTGTGCGCGCGTGTTTGTGTGCAATGAGTTCGACGAGGCCCTAACAGCAGTTTACTTGGTCGTCTTTCATGTGCGCTGAGTAGAATGCATCCATTATTGTCATGGTCGTCTTTCATGTGCCCTGAGTAGAATGCATCAATTATTGTCATGGTCGTCTTTCATGTGCCCTGAGTAGAGTGCATCCATTATTGTCATGGTCGTCTTTCATGTGCCCTGAGTAGAGTGCATCCATTATTGTCATGGTCGTCTTTCATGTGCCCTGAGTAGAGTGCATCCATTATTGTCAGACGGCGCTGCTTCGTACGGCCTTCTCGTCTGGCATTCCGCCACTACGTAAAGTGCATCCTGTCATACGGCGCTGCTTCGTACGGCCTTCTCGTCTGTCATTCCGCCACTACGTAAAGTGCATCCATTATTGTTATACGGCGCTGCTTCGTACGGCCTTCTCGTCTGGCATTCCGCCACTACGTAAAGTGCATCCATTATTGTCATACGGCGCTGCTTCGTATGACCTTTTCGTCTGGCATTCCGCCACTACGTAAAGTGCATCCATTATTGTCATACGGCGCTGCTTCGTACGGCCTTCTCGTCTGGCATTCCGCCACTACGTAAAGTGCATCCATTATTGTCATACGGCGCTGCTTCGTACGGCCTTCTCGTCTGGCATTCCGCCACTACCGGCAGCGTGGCGGAAAGAGAGGATGCATCCGAGAGATGATCAATGAAGTCTTCGAGGAAAACAAACCTCTACGCTCCAGCAATCGTTGTACTGTCATCTCTTCTAGACGGCCCTGGGGATGAGGTGGAGGGTTATTGGGCGTGTACGTGTGTGTGTGTGTGTGTGTGTGTGTGTGTGTGTGTGTGTGTGTGTGTGTGTGTGTGTGTGTGTGTGTGTGTGTGTGTGTGTGTGTGTGTGTGTGTGTGTGTGTGTGTGTGTGTGTGTGGTCAAGTCAAGTCAAGTCAAGTCAAAATTTTATTTAGAGATGGAAACATTGAATAAGCAGCATATCTGCTTTTTTACATCAAGCCATCTATGAAAAAAGAAAAGTTTAAAAACAAAAACAAAAAACACCACATCATGTACAATGCTTTCATCAAAAGAAAAGTAAACATACCGTCCTACCCCTCCCATCTCCTCCCCTTTTCCTCACTCATTTCCATTCACGTGTGTGTGTGTGTGTGTGTGTGTGTGTGTTTGTGTGGGGGGGGGGGGGGGGGTAACTGGATAACTCAGAGCCCGCCACCTACACCCTCATCCTCCGTTTCCCACCCACTCCTGGTCTACTGGATTTCATCTTTCAGAAAAGGGCTTAAACGCATTTTTTTTTTATTCCTTAAGATGCTGATCCCCTGGGGGCTTGCCCCTAGACCGCATCAGAAGACTTTTCTCATGATCAGCTTCCTGAACCTTCGGGATCAAATTCTTACCCCCTCCCCCTACTCCCTCCCTCCCCCCTCCCCTCCCCCACCCCACCCCCAACGTCTCAAGTTTCACAATTCTCCAGGTCTGGCCTTGGTGGCCGCCGTTTGGTTTCGGTTTTTCAGCTCCCTACCCTTGCCCTCCCCCGGCACCCCTCCCACCCACACCCTCACCCCTTGCCATGTCTTCTGGCCTGGCATTCACAGAGCACTGTGGGTGTGGTGACGTTGGATGTGACGTTGGATGGTCTAACATTCACAGAGCACTGTGGTGTGGTGACGTTGGAAGTGACGTTGGATGGCCTGCCATTCACAGAGCACTGTGGGTGTGGTGAC
>JAFLJL010017273.1:0-26765 GCA_018398815.1 Conus ventricosus | reverse complement strand
ATGCAAGGGACGCTAGCTAGTCTTTGTGTGCTGTGAGTTATCTTTCTTCTCCCTCTTGTTTCTGCTGTCACAAATAAAGCGACCACACTTCTCTGTGTTTCCATACCCAGAGCTGCCTCTTGTTTCTGCTGTCACAAATAAAGCGACCAGCACTTCTCTGTGTTTCCATACCTAGAGCTGCCTCTTGTTTCTGCTGTCACAAATAAAGAGACCAGCACTTTCTTGTGTCCCGATCCGTACCTAGAGCTGCCAGTCTGTATGCTTTTTTCGCGTAGCTAGCTGTGATTCTATTGACATCGCTGCTCTGCTACACTTTAGGAACAAATGGTGCACCAGCAGACCCCCTCACCCTCACCGCCCGCCCCCCCCCCCCCCCCCCCAAGAATTGCTTCAAAGACTTGGCGTCACCTTAAAACTAAAAAACTGAATCAAGAGAACATAGGTCTGCAAATTCATTTCATGAAAGAATGGCAAAATTCAGTATTGAGAGCAGGCAGTCGCCATTTTTCTTTTTTTCTTTTCTTTTTTTTTTGTGAGCCAGCAGGGACAAAAATGTCATGATCTGACGTTGTGCATTGGCAAGACTGGGTGAAAGGGAAATAGACTGAACAAGTTCTAGTGATTGTGGCTGGACTGAGAGCGGACAACACACCACTCCATCCTCAGAGACTGACCACAGCTGTAGGAACAAGTGATTGTGGGTGGACTGAGAGTGGATGACACACCACTCCATCCTCAGAGACTGACCAGAGCTGTAGGAACAAGTTGTAGTGATGTGGGTGGACTGAGAGTGGACGACACACCACTCCATCCTCAGAGACTGACCACAGCTGTAGGAACAAGTGATTGTGGGTGGACTGAGAGTGGACGACACACCACTCCATCCTCAGAGACTGACCACAGCTGTAGGAACAAGTGATTGTGGTGGACTGAGAGTGGACGACACACCACTCCATCCTCAGAGACTGACCACAGCTGTAGGAACAAGTTGTGATTGTGGGGGACTGAGAGTGGACGACCACCACTCCATCCTCAGAGACTGACCACAGCTGTAGGAACAAGTTGTAGTGATTGTGGCTGGACTGAGAGTGGACGACACACCACTCCATCCTCAGAGACTGACCACAGCTGTAGGAACAAGTGTAGTGATTGTGGGTGGACTGAGAGTGGACGACACACCACTCCATCCTCAGAGACTGACCACAGCTGTAGGAACAAGTGATTGTGGGTGGACTGAGAGTGGACGACACACCACTCCATCCTCAGAGACTGACCACAGCTGTAGGAACAAGTTGTGATTGTGGGTGGACTGAGAGTGGACGACACACCACTCCATCCTCAGAGACTGACCACAGCTGTAGGAACAAGTTGTAGTGATTGTGGCTGGACTGAGAGTGGACGACACACCACTCCATCCTCAGAGACTGACCACAGCTGTAGGAACAAGTTGTAGTGATTGTGGCTGGACTGAGAGTGGACGACACACCACTCCATCCTCAGAGACTGACCACAGCTGTAGGAACAAGTGATTGTGGGTGGACTGAGAGTGGACAATATACCACTCCATCCTCAGAGACTGACCACAGCTGAGGGAACAACTTGTGATTGTGGGTGGACTGAGAGTGGACAATACACCACTTGATCCTCAGATGTGCACCAGACAGCACCTTTTTGAAAGCAAAGCTAATACACACACACACACACACACACACACACACCACACACACACACACACACACACACACACACACACCTAGAACTTCAGGATTTTTTTTTCTGCTTTTCTTCAGTAAGAGCCTGAACAGAAGTTTTCAGAACACTCCTTTTTTTCTGGGGAGAAAAAAAAAACCAACTTTTGATGAGGAGAAGCGCTTCAGCAGCAAATTTCAGATGCAAACATCGGGTGTTACCTAACTGGCAATTTTTCCCCCCTTATCCCACAGCGGCCTACACCTCCAACTTCAACGGGAAGAGTTACCTGGAGTACGACCTGAGTCAGAAGACCTACCAGACGGAGAGTGACCTTCTGGAGCTGAGGTTCAAGACCAACAGCCCCACGGCGTGCTCTTCTACGCCAGCGGCAACCAGGGCGACTTGATGCTGCTGCAGCTGAACCGTGGCTACCTCCACTTCTCCATTGACCTCGGTAGGTTGGGGGTTGAAGGACGCGTGGGGGACGTCAGGTGGGGCTCTTGTGAAGCGCGACGGGCACGTGATGAGGCACAAAATAGCCTTTGAAAATATGCTTCAGGCGTGAGTCCACCTTTTGAAATAAAAACAACAACCACAGAAAAAAATATCACCATGATTTTATTACTAGAAATAGTTTTATAAAGCATTTACCTGTCCAGACAAACGCTTTATCCACACTTGGCCTGAAACGATGCCATTTTCTCCATTTCCTAACGTATGGCCTTGTTCCACATGAAGTGTGGATGAGGCATTTGCTTGGACAGGTAAGTATAAAGAAACCTAAGGTATGGCGTTGTTCCACATCAAGTGTGGATGCGGCATTTGCCTGGACAGGTAAATGTAAAGAAACCTAAGGTATGGCGTTGTTCCACATCAAGTGTGGATGCGGCATTTGCCTGGACAGGTAAGTATAAAGAAACCTAAGGTATGGCGTTGTTCCACATCAAGTGTGGATGCGGCATTTGCCTGGACAGGTAAGTATAAAGAAACCTAAGGCATGGCGTTGTTCCACATCAAGTGTGGATGCGGCATTTGCTTGGACAGGTAAGTATAAAGAAACCTAAGGTATGGCGTTGTTCCACATCAAGTGTGGATGCGGCATTTGCCTGGACAGGTAAATGTAAAGAAACCTAAGGGAAAAAAGTTATCAAGAATATTCAGAACATGATTTTTCTTCAGGATCGACACAGACGGAGCGAGGATTAACAGAGGTGATCGCTGGCAGTCTGTTGGACGACGACCAGTGGCATGATGTCATTGTCAAACGAGACCGCCATAAACTGAAAGTGGTTGTTGACCGCCTGGTGAACGACGTGGAGACCAACGGACTTTTCTACCGCCTGGATCTGGACAAATATGTGAGTTATTGTGCAATACCTATGTCAGCGCAAACGCATACATATGTATACACACACAGACACACACACACACACACAAACGTATGCACATGCACAGACGATGTTCTCTTAACTTAGTTACTTAGTTAAACCCTGACACCCTGCCCCACCCACCCCATCCCCCTACCCTGCAGCTATTGGGTATTGAAATGCTTAACCTTTTTAACTACTGCTTTTTTTTGTCTAAGTAACAACATACCTGCAATTCCAAATTAATCTTTGGAAGAAAATTAAATTGAGGTTTTGAAACTGGGTTATTGATTTTTTTTTTTTTTAAATCAAGCCTAAAAAAAAAAAGTAGTCAGAATCACATCAAATTTAGTTTTAAAAGCTAATAACAGACAAAATCGGAAATGAAATGAGGTAGGGAACAGTAAACGATAAACAGTAAACAAGTGGGTATGTTTTGCTCCCATAAGGAACCTAACACAGAGTAACTTTTATTCAGACTGGCACAGCCTTTTAAACTTGAATAAAGTCAGACAAATACATAGACGAACAATCTAATAGTGGGGGGAAAACAAGCGCCCACTATTAGATTGTTCGTCTATGTATTTGTCTGACTTTATTTAAGTTTAAAAGGCTGTGCCAGTCTTGAATAAAAGTTACTCTGTGTTAGGTTTCCTTATGGGAGCAAAACATACCCCACTTGTTTACTGTTTATCGTTTACTGTTCCCTACCTCATTTCATTTCCGATTTTGCTTTGATTAAATTGAGGTTATTTGTATTTGTTTCTGTCCGTCTGTGTGTTTGTCTTTTGATCTCCTTTGCATCTTTGGGTGGATCCTCAGGCGTAGGCTCAAAGACTGTCCCCTACATTTTATATTATTTGCATAATGTCTTTAGTTTTACAGCAACTTTTTTCCTCCCCACACTTACGTTTGGTTGCATTTACTACTCTTCGCTGGCTGCTTTGGGGGTGCTATTGGATTCTTTTTTGCACCCATGGTGGTGAGAACACCACAGTATTATGGACTGTGGTGTGTCTGTATTTGACGCCGGGAGCGCAGACACAGCCAGCCGTGTCTCCCTGATGAGTCCCGACCCAGCGGGCGAAAGGCCTCGGAGCAGGCAATACAAATATATCTGCCTTCAAAAGGGATTGCGATGGTTCCCTTATGCAGCTAGTGACGAGTTTTCATATCTGTAAAAAATTTTTTTTTTTTTTTTTTTTTTTTTTTTTTTTTTTTTAATTTCATGTTCCCAGTTTCTCCATCTTCAAACTCCCCCCTCCCCTCCTTAACCCAATGCCTACCGGATCGACCGAGATCGACCGCGAGATTTCCTCCTTCTGAATACCGGATCGACCGAGATCGACCGCTGAATACTCGGTCAACGACTTTCGCTTTCACCATCGCATATCCCAGAATGCAATTGCGACAGAAGAGTCTTCCGGTACTTCCGTTTCTGGACGCCATTTTGGTTTTTGTTGCATGAGTTTTGGTGGAGTAGTTTCGCTGCTGTGAATTTTCAAAGTTCGGCTTTTTTTCGCGAAGATTTTCTGGGAAAATGGCGGATCAAGTAACTATGCAACTTGCAGAATTCATTTTCTGAAGTGATATTGATGAAGAGAGCGTATTTGCGGGCTACACTCTTAAAGAAGATTTGAAGCAAGACGATTCGGACGTCAATCTTGACCTAGTTATGAATAAAGATCGACTGCTGACTGATTTTGAGGCCGGAATCAATAATGATTCAGGCGATGATAATGACGATGTCGAATAGCCCATTGCTGCTGGGCCCAGACCCCCCAAAAAAGAAAATTCGAAAAACAAAACTTGCTAGAGATACTTTAATTCTTGACTGGAGTGGTTGGCTACAAGAAGTGAAGCCCCCCAAAAGTTTCCCTTGTTTTGATAGCCAGGAAACCGGGTCAGTCAGTGGGTGTGTCCCACGATTTGCCTGTAGGAGCATCACCTTTAGCTTTTGATTTCAGAAGAATTTTGGTAGACTTTTAACGAGAAACAAATTTATTTGCTGCACAAAAGCAAGCAGAAAAGGATGAACATAAACTCTGGCCTGAAATAAAAACTGCCTGTTTATCAAAAAGCAAAGAGGAGCCGGACAAGAGGTACATCATCACCACAGTGTGTGTGTTGGGGGGGGGGGGGGGGGGGGGGGTTGCTCAGTGCACTTGTGCAAAAGCACATTTTTGTTGAATTCCATCACAATCTAAAGCCCAGTATTCAGTAATCTGTTCTTGTTATTTTTTCCCCTCAGTAGTTAGAAGAAAAATTCTTCTTGTATGTGATGCCTTCAGTTTAACAAAATTGTTGAAGTTTGGGTTGTTTTTTGCTTCACAATAAAAGTTGATTATTTAGTGTGCATACCATACAGAATGACTTTATTTTGTTCCTGAAGGTTTCAGTACTTTGTTTAGACTTGGAAAATCACTCTGTGCTCCTAATCCATGATGTTCTGTGGGTACAGTGAATTTAGGGAAAAATTGTTTTAGCACTGAGAATACCAAAGTACAGTTAGTCTGTTCGTTTGTTTTTTTTTTCCTCGTGTACCAGTTCACTATATGTGGGGGGAAATGGCTGTTTTGGATGGAGTGATGTCTTTGAATTTTTTTCATTATTTTTACAGAATAGATAAGTTAAAAACAAATTTTTGTTGAGGTTTCTTTATGGCAAGTGTGTATGTGTTGCGGAGTTACCTCTCTTGGCATGGTATTCTCATAGTCATATAGCACAAAGTCATGCGGTAGGCAGAGGGTTAAGTCCAAATCTTTGCCAGGTCTTACTATGAAGACAGTTCAGTTGTTGGCCTGCACTTGTTTTTTCCCCACTATTAGATTGTTCGTCTATGTATTTGTCTGACTTTATTCAAGTTTAAAAGGCTGTGCCAGTCTTGAATAAAAGTTACTCTGTGTTAGGTTTCCTTATGGGAGCAAAACATACCCCACTTGTTTACTAATAACAGACAGTTTGCTGTGCATGTTTCAGTTTGTGTAGTGGTGTTTTTTTGTTTTTTTAACCGACCTTTGTGGGTCATTGACCTAAATCTGGAAAATTCGGGGTCCATCCATAACTGAGATGTGGGACTTCTGATTTTTTGTTGTCTGGGTCACTGCCACTGATGTGTCCAGCAAGTGCAGGTACACCTGCACAGTCCACACAACCAAGTGCAGGTACACCTGCACAGTCAGACACAACCAAGTGCAGGTACACCCGTACAGTCCACACAACCAAGTGCAGGTACACCTGCACAGTCCACACAACCAAGTGCAGGTACACCTGCACAGTCCACACAACCAAGTGCAGGTACACCTGCACAGTCCACACAACCAAGTGCAGGTACACCTGTACAGTCCACACAACCAAGTGCAGGTACACCCGTACAGTCGACACAACCAAGTGCAGGTACACCCGTACAGTCCACACAACCAAGTGCAGGTACACCCGCACAGTCTACACAACCAAGTGAAGGTACACCCGCACAGTCCACACAACCAAGTGCAGGTACACCCGTACAGTCCACACAACCAGGTGAAGGTACACTCGCACAGTCGACACAACCAAGTGCAGGTACACCCGCACAGTCCACACAACCAAGTGCAGGTACACCGCACAGTCCACACAACCAAGTGCAGGTCACCCACAGTCGACACAACTAAGTGCAGGTACACCCGTACAGTCCACACAACCAAGTGCAGGTGCACCGCACAGTCCACACAACCAAGTGCAGGTACACCTTACAGTCCACACAACCAAGTGCAGGTACACCCGCACAGTCCACACAACCAAGTGCAGATGCATCCGCACAGTCGACACAACCAAGTGCAGGTACACCCATACGGTTGACACAACCAAGTGCAGGTGCACCCGCACAGTCCACACAACCAAATGCAGGTACACCCGTACACTCGACAAAACCAAGTGCAGGTACACCCGCACAGTCCACACAACCAAGTGCAGGTACACACGCACAGTCGACACAACCTTCCGAGTCATTGTTATCAGTGTGGCAGCATAAGTTGAATTATTCACAGTGATGTGACACCCACCCATCTGTCATTTGTTGTCGCGCTGTACACAAGCTCAGCAATGGTAAGGTAACACTTTTCAACAGTTCAGCTGAAGTCCTGTTGAAATGGCAGCCATTTCTGGCAGCAGCCATTGTCCTCAAACAGTGCGTATTAAAGTTTGGAGCTTCTGGAAAAAAACCCAGTTGGGAATGAAATAGAGCGTCACCTTTGACAGACGTTATAGGGTAGAACACCCTTGCCTGGTGGTGATAGCAGATGGGTGATGCAGGGCACGATGACAGTTCGAAGGTTACATGTAGTACAAGAGATAAGATAAGATAATGTTGCTTATAACCCAGCCGACCGCAAAGGGCCAAATCAGGGCTGTATGTAGTCTCATGCTTTCATGTAGTCATTTGTTTTGTTTTTGCAGATCAACATTGGTGGAGTGGAACACTTCATGCAGGACGGGATCAAGGTCAAGTACAATTTCAACGGCTGTGTCCAGAATGTCAACTTTGACGGGGCGCGGCTCCTGAGTGATGCTCAGAGTAGTCAGAAAAACTCAGATATTACGGTCAACGGAGAAGTCGGCACCTATTGTGGGGTATGTATGGGCGTAGTGTGTGTGTAATTTGATGTGAATGTCTTTTGTGTATGTGTGCGTCTGTGGTTCAGAGTGTATATGTGTGTCGTTTGATGTATAGCATGTGTGTGTGAGTGTGTGTGTGTGTGTGTGTGTGTGTAATTTGACGTGAATGTCTTTGTGTATGTGTGCGTCTGTGGTTCAGAGTGTATGTGTGTGTCATTTGATGTATAGCATGTGTGTGTGTAGTTTGATGTGAATGTCTTTGTGTATGTGTGCGTCTGTGGTTCAGAGTGTATGTGTGTGTCGTTTGATGTATAGCATGTGTGTGTGTGTGTGTGTAATTTGACGTGAATGTCTTTGTGTATGTGTGGTCTGTGGTTCAATGTTATGTGTGTGTGTCTTTTGATGTATAGCATGTGTGTGTGTAGTTTGATGTGAATGTCTTTGTGTATGTGTGCGTCTGTGGTTCAATGTGCATGTGTGTGTCATTTGATGTATAGCATGTGTGTGTGTGTGTGTGTGTGTGTGTGTGTGTGTGTGTGTGTGTGTGTAGTTTGATGTGAATGTCTTTGTGTATGTGTGCGTCTGTGGTTCAATGTGCATGTGTGTGTCATTTGATGTATAGCATGTGTGTGTGTAGTTTGATGTGAATGTCTTTGTGTATGTGTGCGTCTGTGGTTCAATGTGCATGTGTGTGTCGTTTGATGTATAGCATGTGTGTGTGCGTAGTTTGATGTGAATGTCTTTGTGTATGTGTGCGTCTGTGGTTCAATGTGCATGTGTGTGTCATTTGATGTATAGCATGTGTGTGTGTGTGTGTGTGTGTAGTTTGATGTGAATGTCTTTGTGTATGTGTGCGTCTGTGGTTCAATGTGCATGTGTGTGTCATTTGATGTATAGCATGTGTGTGTGTGTGTTAGTTTGATGTGAATGTCTTTGTGTATGTGTGCGTCTGTGGTTCAATGTGCATGTGTGTGTCATTTGATGTATAGCATGTGTGTGTGTGTGTAGTTTGATGTGAATGTCTGTGTATGTGTGCGTCTGTGGTTCAATGTGCATGTGTGTGTCATTTGATGTATAGCATGTGTGTGTGTGTGTGTAGTTTGATGTGAATGTCTGTGTATGTGTGCGTCTGTGGTTCAATGTGCATGTGTGTGTCATTTGATGTATAGAGTGTTTGCATATGTGTGTGTGTGTGCGTGTGTCGTTTGATGGGTGTGTATTTTGATGCTTTTTCTTGTGTCCTCTTTTAGCATCACACCAGGTTATCTGGCCACCCTGAACGCAGTGGCATCCTGGTTTGTACTGTCAAAGTGCCAGCACTTGCAGTGCACAGAGAGCAATCAGTGGTGTGGTGTACGTGGTTTGGTATGGGGGGTTTGGTGGAAGGGGGGTGAGGGTGGAGGAGGAGGAGGTGTTGAATAGTGTGTGTGAGAGTGTGCCTGTAGGCATGTTTTAGTATGTATGTGCTTTGGTCTGTATGTGTGTGTGTGGATGTAGACACAAGTGTCAAAAGTGTGAGTGTTTCAGTGAGTTAGTGGAGAAAACATGGCAGTACCTGTTCCTCATGGAGCCATTTGAATGAACAGGAATCCACGGTAAATGATGACCGCCTCTGTGCCTGGTGTCAGCCCATGTTGATCCACTAGTGCCTGCATTTTGTGCCAACTGAAGCAGCCAGATAACTCAGCTCTGTGTAAACCATGGTGACAGTAAGAGAGATGATCTGATGACAGAAAGCTCAGCTCTGTGTGTAAACCATGGTGACAGTAAGAGAGATGATCAGATGACTGAAAACTCAGCTCTGTCTGTGTAAACCATGGTGACAGTAAGAGAGATGATCAGATGACAGAAAGCTCAGCTCTGTCTGTGTAAACCATGGTGGCAGTAAGAGAGATGTTCTGATGACAGAAAGCTCAGCGCTGTCTGTGTAAACCATGGTGACAGTAAGAGAGATGATCTGATGACAGAAAACTCAGTTATATATCTGTGTAAACCATGGTGACAGTAAGAGAGATGATCTGATGACAGAAAACTCAGTAATTATATATCTGTTAAACCATGGTGACAGTAAGAGAGATGATCTGATGACAGAAAACTCAGTTATATATCTGTTTAAACCATGGTGACAGTAAGAGAGATGATCTGATGACAGAAAACTCAGTTATATATCTGTGTAAACCATGGTGACAGTAAGAGAGATGATCAGATGACTGAAAACTTAGTTATATATCTGTGTAAACCATGGTGACAGTAAGAGAGATGATCTGATGACAGAAAACTCAGTTTTATATATCTGTGTAAACCATGGTGACAGTAAGAGAGATGATCTGATGACAGAAAACTCAGTTATATATCTGTGTAAACCATGGTGACAGTAAGAGAGATGATCTGATGACAGAAAACTCAGTTATATATCTGTGTAAACCATGGTGACAGTAAGAGAGATGATCTGATGACTGAAAGCTCAGCTCTGTCTGTGTAAACCATGGTGACAGTAAGAGAGATGATCTGATGACAGAAAACTCAGTTATATATCTGTGTAAACCATGGTGACAGTAAGAGAGATTTATCTGATGACAGAAGGAAACTTCCTGAACATGTTATCCTTTGAGCGTCTTTCTGTCACTTGATTACTTGGCTTATGGTAAATGTCAACATTGCTTACATGGAAGCCAGTGTCACTTGATTATCTTGGCTTACGGGGTAAATGTGCATATTGCTGACAACGGAAGCGAGTGCTCAGGAGTTTTTATGCCCTTCTGCCAAAGGCCATGTCCATAGAATTTCAACGTGCATCTTATAATGCCAAACCTCCAGAATTTTCTGGAATTTCCCTATGTAAAAAGTTATTCTTTAAATCCTGAACTTTGGAAAAAAATCCAGAAATTTGAAAACATGTTGATGACTGTGGGGTTGGCATGATCGTTTTGAACAGGATTGTTAACCCCTTCACTACCACAATATAATAGCACAGGATTGTTAAAGTATTGCAGAAGAATCCCAGATGATGATAAGTGAACATCGACAGCGCGTGTCGCGGAGGTTGGGTTTCCTTTTTTTAATTTTTTTTTTTAAAACCACTCAGTGGGGGTTAAAATGCTCTCAGTCAAAAACAGCCTTCTTCATCTCCCTCTCTTTCACCCCACTCCACCCCGCCCCCTTCATCTGCTTGTTCACAAATGGACTCCGAAGGACGCAGCTGTGACGGTGGGCTCTGCTGTTGCAGGGAACGGCGGCGATGCCGGTCACCTTCCCCACCTTGGAGTCGCACCTGAGGTTCAGCGTCTCCTCCACCACCGGCATCCAGGCCCAGATGGAGTTCCGTTCCCATGACGAGGACGGACTGCTGTCTACCATCCCATGTCCAGGAGAACTCTGGGCTTACGGTCAGTGTGTGTGTGTGTTGTGTGGTGTGTGTGTGCAGTGATAACTATTTCTAAGAATTAGGGGGTCAGATCGGTACGAAAAACTCACTTCCAAAATTTCATGGGTCAGAAGAATATTTAGGGGGTCACCATTACTAACTGCTAGAAAATGTAGTGAAAACACACTCACACAACACACACACACACACACACACAACACACACACACACACACACACACACACTAATAATAATAATAATAATAATGAATACTTATAGCGCCTATTCTCGGCTAGAAACCAAGCTCTAAGCGCTTTACAATCAACACTTGTTTACACAACGGGCTGCCTACCTGGGTAGTGTCGACTGAAGAGCTGCCAGCCGGCGCTTCATTCAGTCGTTTCCCGTGTCATCCAGTCGGTATCGTTCAATATCGATCACTCATTTTCCTTACTTCCTTCATTCTTTCCATTTCTCACGCAGGGTGCATGCTGTGTAACGTGTCATCCTACCAGGCTGGTTTACGTTGCAACCGCAATGGCCTAAATTGGAGCGGTGCGACCTCCATTACAACCATTCACCCGGTGGCGACCTAAATCACGCAGTGTTCTGTACCTTACACAAACGACATGCCCTGTAAAACAACAGCGCCCGACGATCTGTCATCACTGCCGTGCTGGGGCTTTACCAGCCGAGGTTCGGTCCGGAGACTTGCCTTCGCTCTGTCGTTACTTGTTCGTGGTGTCATGTGTGCGCTTTTTACGGTGTCTCTGGCCTCAGATAAAAATAAAAAAAAATAAAAGGGAAATAGAACAGAATAAGAATATGAGAAGAGAAAAATCGAACAGTGTGCCAGAATGGAAATGACAGAAACGGGGTCTGAGAAGGCGACAGCGCTTCACCTTTTCAACATGAGGAATGTATGAAATGATGTGATGAACATGGCCCTTGCAACGTAACTGAAGGGCATCGGTACAAAACACAGACAAAATCATGTCATGACGACTTTACATCTACTAGTCAAATGCTTTTGGATAATAAAATGATCTCTTTTCTTTTCAGTTATGATATACCTGGGTGGCAATAAGACTTTACTGAAATCAAATTGTTTCCAAATAGAGCAGATGCTACAGTGTTATGTTGTTGTTGAAATAAGAGTGTGTAAGCTGGCCAATTTAAATAGGACGATTTTCAATGACAGTCGGTATGCAACTGATATAATTTTCTGGCATCCTTCAACCTTCCCAGGTTGGAGCCACGGCTGGCTCTGCCTGGCTCTAAATTAAGCCTGCATAACCAACGGCCAAACTGGCCTACTCTTCCGAAACCCTCCGGGGGGTTGCGACCTTGTCGTGGTCGGAGGGCTTGCGCGGTCCAGTGATCCCTTAGGCTTTGCTGGCGGGGGCATCAATACTTGGAGATAGGCTGGTTTTTTCCAACTGCTTCTAGGCCTGTGAAGTTTAGATGCTGCCTGGCCTAAGCATAACGTGGTAAGGAGTTGATGCCCCTGGTAGGGCTTCCCATGTCAGATAGGTTAAGGGTGAGGATCCTGACTAAGAGTAACCCGCCTTTCTCCTTTTCTTGTTTTCTGCCTCCCTTATTTGGTCCTTTTCTATCTTCTCTCCCCTTCAAGTCTTCTTTTTCACACTCCTTTTCTCTCTGTGATCTCCTTAAGATCCGCCGCGTTGGCCGTGCGGTGCGACCTGTGTCGGAGGGGAATGAGATCCTGGTGATTGAGAGGGCCAGCGCTCTCAACACATCACTTTGGCTCGGACCTCTCCTAGACAGGGAGTACACTTTGGCCCGGGTGTACTAATCGGCTCCCTTCTTGGGGCTGGGTCAAAACAGGCATTTCTCCGGCTGGCCAAGGTAACCCCTGCAGTGCTCAGCTCTCTGTTCCCGGGAGTTGGGCATGATCAGGGGGGATAGGGTTGGTAGGTTTTTGTCTGTTGTATGTCTCTCCTGAAGCCTGGAAGGGGTCAAGACAGTGATTCTTGGCCCTGGCCCCTTAGTTGGACTCCAAGGTGGGTGGGTAAGGGAGAGATGAAATTTTTGCCTATAAATATGACTCAACATACATCATCCCCCAAAAAAAGGAAAGTTCAGGTATTTTCACAAAGGTTGTCACAGGAGTCCGATGGAGACTCTGATTCTGAAAATGAAACAAGGCAGTTGTCAGGATTTTGGTCTTCTTGGTTGATCATGGAAAGTAAGGAGCAGGACAAACCTCTTTCTGCACTAAGCCCATTTGCAATACAGAAGGGCTTCCAAGGTATTGCAGGAGACCCACAGTCCATTAAGCAACTCAGAAACGGCACCTTTCTCATCCAGAGTAAAACTAAAAAACAATCAGAGCAGCTGCTGAAAGCTACAAAGCTGGTAGACCGAGAGATCCGGGTGACCCCCCATAAGCAGCTAAATTCCTCTAAGGGAGTCATTCGATGCCCAGATCTTAGAGGTGTCTCAGAGGCAGAGATCAAGGCGGAACTGGCATCCCAAGGTGTGACAGAGGTGCATAGGGTGACAGTGAAAAAAGGTGCAGAAAGAGTGGCCACCAACACCCTCTTTCTGACATTCTGCAACCCTGTGCTGCCTCCTGTCATCAAGGTAGGATATTTGAATGTCCGTATACAAATGTATGTTCCTCTCCAATGCGTTGCTTCAAATGCCAGAAGTTTGGTCATGTCAGAGACCGCTGTTCTGGGCAGGAGGTGTGTGGGGTTTGTTGCAAGGCAACCCATGATGGGCCGTGTAAAGACCCGGCGCATTGTGCAAACTGCGGTGGCGACCACCCCTCCTCTTCACGCAACTGCCCTGTCTGGAAACAAGAGTCAACCATCCAAAAGGTGAAAACAGAAAAGAAGATCTCGTTTTTTGAAGCCCGCAGGCAGGTTGTTGGCAGTCAGACGCCAACAGCATCTTCATACGCTTCGGCGGTAAAAAAAAGTATCGACACGTTCAGTCTGCTGCCAGACTGACGATTTTACTTTCTCTAAAACTTTGCAAGGAAGACAGATAAGCTTTGGTGGAAGCAAGTCCACCACCTCCCAACCCAAAGTGGGTGCCACTGGTGGGGGCAAAAAATCTGCCACCCCCAGACTGCTCAGCAGTCTACTCCATCTGCTGCTGGCAGATCAAAAAGCCAGCTCTCCACCTCCATCTCCCTTGAGCAAAGCTCGTGCAGGCAGGGGAGTTCAACTGAGTGTGGAGATGGTGGAGATGAGAAAGAAACCT
Source organism: Conus ventricosus (assembly GCA_018398815.1). NCBI lineage: Eukaryota > Metazoa > Mollusca > Gastropoda > Neogastropoda > Conidae > Conus > Conus ventricosus. The sequence goes on along the minus strand of JAFLJL010017273.1, from coordinate 12,515 downwards.
CCACCATCTCCAAACCCCAGACCTCCACCATCTCCAAACTCCAGGCCTTCGTCACCTGCGGGCAAGTCTGCCAGCAGGTCCAAAGACCAACACAGTCCAGTGAAACTACAAAATAAATTCACTCCATTGGAAGCGGACGTTGAAGAGGAGATGACCTGATTTCTCTCCTTTTCGCCTCTGCACCATGGATAGTACAATATTCCATTGGAATATCCGTGGTCTAAATTCCAACTTTGAGGAGCTGCAGCTTCTGTGTCAATCTCTAAAACCTTCCGTCGTGGCTCTTCAGGAAACTCAAATTCAAAGCCAGAAGACCTTTACTCTTTCTGGCTTTAATATTCTTTCAAAACCTGCACAACCATCTACGTTAGGACTGTCGGGCGGTGTTGCCCTTCTCATACACAAAACTCTGCTGTATAGTCCTGTCGCTCTGTCTACCTCCCTTCAGGCTGTGGCTGCGAGGGTCACCCTCCACAAGACTGTGACAATCTGTTCTCTTTATCTCCCTCCTTCTGTCCCGTTTGTCGTCAGGACCTTGTCAGTCTGATAGGAGAACTTCCTCGACCTTTTTTGCTGTTGGGTGACTTTAACGGTCACAATCCTCTTTGGGGTAGTGCCGGTACGTCACCCAGAGGTCTGCTGATTGAGGATGTCCTTTCAGACTTGGATTTGTGTTGTCTGAACGACGGATCTGCAACTTACCTCCACTCTTCCACAGGTTCACTTTCGTGTTTAGATTTGTCGGTTTGTGACCCCTCGCTGGTCCTGGACTATGAGTGGTCTGTCCATGACGATCTGCACGGAAGTGACCATTTCCCTGTCCTTCTACTCTCAACATTCAATTATAAAAAGAAACTCTCTGTCTCTCAACATCTCAATTATAAAAAAGCAAACTGGGATCTATTTGCAGCCACTATTTCAAAAGAATTCCAGGACACTGATTTTTTTCAGAGTCCAGACCCAGCAGAATCCTGACTAACACTGTAATCAAATGTGCTAAAGCCTGTATTCCAGTGTCTTCCGATAAACTTCAAATGCCAAAAACACCCTGGTTCGATTCAGACTGCCAACAAATTTCCAAAGTTCGCAAACGGGCTCAGCGTCGGGTATACCAACGACCTTCGGGTCCCAACGCTCGAGCCCATCAGCAACTCCGTGCTAAATCGAGATACACTTTTAAAATCAGTAAACGTCGGTCCTGGAGAAGCTTCTGCTCCAGGCTGACATCTAAAACTTCCAAGAAAAAAGTGTGGAACATCATTAGAAAAATCAAAGGGAAGAACACCAACCCCTCCATTCATCACTTGAAACTTGCCGATGCTCTGATCACTGACAAACAAGCTGTTGCCAATCTGTTGGCCTCCACCATCCAACAGAACTCCTCATCTTCAAATAAATCTGCAGTCTTTTTAAGAAACAAAGAGATTAGAGAGAAATCTTCATACAATTTCACATCAGACAACTCTGAAACCTATAATCTTCCTTTTTCAATCGTTAAACTCAAATTAGCTTTACAAACCTGCACTGATTCTGCCCTGGTCTGGATGACATTCATTATCAGGTTGTGAAAACATTTTCCAGAAAGCTGTCTCCAGACTCTTCTCCAAGTTTATAACCATATCTGGACCACAGGGTCCTTTCCCCCTCCTGGCGGAAAGCCTGATCATTCCCATTCCAAAGCCTGGAAAGGACCTTACCAACCCTTCCAACTATCGCCCCATCGCTCTGACCAGCTGCCTCTGTAAGCTGATGGAAAAGATGGTCAACTCCCGTCTGATGTGGAAGCTGGAAACCGATGGTCTTTTGGCCAGTGAACAGTGCGGTTTCCGAAAGTACCACTCGACGGTTGACCATCTAATCCGTCTGGAAACCACCATCTGCAACGCCTTTGTCAACAAGCAGCATGTGGTTGCTATCTTTTTCGACCTCGAAAAGGCGTACGACACCACGTGGAAAGCAGGAATCCTTATGGACCTGCACAGACTTGGTTTTCGGGGTCACCTGCCTCTGTTCATTCAGAACTTTTTAGCGGATCGACAGTTCCAGGTGCGTGTTGGCACCACACTCTCTGACATCCATGGGCAGGAGTTGGGTGTTCCTCAGGGGAGCATCCTTTCTCCAGCCCTTTCAGTATTAAAATAAATGACATTGTTCAATCGGTAAGCCAGGGCACTGAGTCCTCTCTGTTTGTTGACGACTTCGCGCTGTATGCAGTTGGAGCTTCTTACGCCAGCGTACAGCGTCGACTCCAACTTTGTGTCAACAGAATCCAACAGTGGGCTGAGGAAAGCGGGTTTACCTTCTCCCGTACCAAAACTCAGTCAATTCATTTCCACAATTTTCGTCGATTCTTTACTGATCCTGAAATTCGTCTGGACAAGTCCACCATTCCAGTTGTAAAAGAAGCCAAATTCCTGGGAGTTATTTTTGACCAAAAACTCAACTTTCTCAGCCACATCAAAAACCTCAAAACTTCTTGCCAGAAAGCTCTGAATATTCTGCGGGTCGTAGCGCACACCGACTGGGGCACTGATAAGAAAACTTTGCTGCACCTCTACAGAGCCTTGGTCCGTTCCAAATTGGACTACGGTTGTGCTGTCTACGGCTCCGCAAGACCCTCTTACCTCAAACTCTTGGACCCTATCCACCATCAAGGGCTTCGTCTCTGTCTTGGAGCGTTCCGCACCACCCCTGTGTACAGCCTGTACGCAGAGGCGGGTGAACCTTCATTGTCCAACCGCAGGCTGAAACTGTCTTTAAATTATTATATCCGACTGTTCTCAGAACCGCAGAATCCTGCCTATGACTGTGTCTTTGACCCTCCGTTCCAAAGTAAGTTTGAAAACAACCCGAAATGTATTCCGCCGTTTGGTCTTCGTATGCGGCCTCACGTGCGGAATGCAGGTCTAGACCTAGGAGTTGTGTCGGATTTTTCCAAGTTTCCGGATCAACCTCCGTGGACCTTTTTCACACCAGAGATTCGTTTCGATCTTGCAGCTTTTCGCAAAGAGTCTACCAGCTCTCTGGCGTACAAGGCATTGTATGCTGACCTCTGTTCCAAATTCCCATCCTGTCAAAAAGTTTTCACTGACGGTTCCAAGTCTGAAGATGGAGTGGCCTGTGCAGCCTACTGCCCTGGGGCTCCTTCTCAGATACTGTTAGAACATATACATTCAGATGCTTCTGTCTATTCTGCTGAACTTACGGCTCTGGTTTTGGCTTTGAAGATAATCTCACATTCTTCAAAGAGGGACTTTCTGGTTCTGTCAGATTCGCTGTCAGCTTTGGAGGCCATAGCTGGCCGCAACCTTCAGCATCCGGAACTTTTACTTTTTTTTGAACTTTTTAGCAAGTTGAAGGCGGACGGTTACAACATTACTCTTGCTTGGGTTCCTGGTCATGTTGGCATTGGCGGGAACGAAATGGTTGATCGTTTAGCCAAGAACGCCACAGGAGAGAAACTGTCCAACACTTATATCCCCTGCTCAGATGTGAAACCCAAAATTAATGATTATGTGAGAGACCTCTGGCAGGAGGATTGGAACACACAGACGAGTAACAAACTCTTTCAGATCCGTCCAAACCTTAAGGAATTCCTCCCATCCATGTCGGGAGGTCGTAAAGAGGAAACGGTTATGTGCCGGCTGCACACCGGCCATTCGTATTTTACCCATGCTTACCTTTTAAAGAGTGAAGAAGCTCCGTGGTGCATTCCATGTCATGCGCCACTCACAGTCATGTTCTTTTAGAGTGTTGGGACTTGCACGATGTGAGACACAAACATTTTACAGCGGAGTCCATGAAGATCCTGTTCAGGGATGTCCCGCCTGATGTGATCCTTGAGTTTTTGAGAGAGATTAACATTTTTCATCTGATTTAAGATTTTACGGAAGAAAGATTTTAACAAAGTTTCTGGTGCGTTTCTAGACGAAGTCATTTAACGAGATGTATGAAAGGTGGTTTTTTTTTTTTTTTTTTTTTTTTTTTTTTTTTTTTTTTTTTTTTTTTAATATGACTGGTGAGTTGATTTTAACGTGGTGACAGCCCTGATATGGCCCCTTGCGGTCGGCTGGGCTATAAGCAACATTATCTTATCTTACTCTTCCGAAAGTTGGTGATGGGATTTTACGTGTGTGCAAGATGTTATGCGTGCGTTCACACATACACACACACACATACACACACACACACACACACACACACACACACACACACACACACACACACACATACACGTCTGCCAGTCCAGAACGGAGCCATTTGAATTATCCGAAATGCTCATGTTGCATAGATCGTTCAACTTTTGTTCCCTTCGCTGGATTATTACCCATGAGCCACAGCTGAACTGTCGGATTTTGATTCTGAAGAGCCAAAATTCCTACGGTTTTCCATGCTTTTCCCACTTAGCTTAATCACGTGATATTGTGGTCCAGTTATAGACTGGATAGGCCTAGTCTATTTTGAGGACTCATGTTGGTTTTCAGTAGAGAAGAGTTCTCAAGCAGAAGTGTTCATCGATTCAGAACGGTCTAAAACGTCGAGGAAATTTACGTTTTTTAACTTTGATCGTGGCAGATAAGATGAAAGCCCTTTTGCATGATGCGCTGCTCAGAGTTGTAATGCGTGCAGAAGAAAATCAGCGCATCATGGTAAATTTTAGTATGTTTTTGCGACACACTGGTCTGAATCCCAGTACGTCAGATGGCAAGTTTATGCGACAGAGACACATTTGTGCATAAGAATTATCACTGGTGTTTGTGTGTGTTGTGTGTTTGTGTTTTAGTGTGTGTGCGGGGAGGGGGTGAGGTTGGGTTGCTACTAGTCTACCAGTCCATGACGCTGTTTAACTTGAGGGTTATACTTTGTGTGTGTGTGTGTGGTGTGTGTGGTGTGTGTGTGTGTGTGTGTGTGTGTATTATGTGTGTGTGTGTGGGGGGGGGGGGGGGGGTTGAGGTTGAGTAGCTATTAGTCTACCAGTCCATGATGTTGTTTAACTTGAGGGTTATACTGTGTGTGTGTGTGTGGTGTGTGTGTGTGTGTGTGTGTGTGGATGGCTTGCAAAGTCTGTCACTCAATGATGCAGGTTAACTCGAGGGTTATACTGAGTGTATCTGTGTTTGCATGTGTGTGTGCATGTGCATAAACATGCGTGCAGAGAGAGAGAGAGAGGTGGGATAGATTATTAGTTTACCACTCCACGGAGCAGGGTAACTTGAGGCCTAACATCAGTTTGTTTGTATGATGTGTATATGTCATTATGTGTGTGGGCGATTGTGAGCATGCATGCAGGGAGAGAGAGAGAGAGAGAGGGGGGAAGGGAGGGGGGATAAATTATTAATGTATAACTCCATGATGCATAATAACTTGGGGTCTAACGTTAGCATGTTGATGTAATGTGGCTGTTGGTTTGGGTTGTATAGCTTAGAGCAAATTCAAAAAAACAAAAAAAAAAAGAGAGAAAAAGATAATGCAACATTTTAGTTGACATGAATGGATGGATTACATTTGAATGGTTTTGACAGCTTCCTTTGATGCCTAAATATATGGCTGACCTTTCCGCACAATATAGCCAACCCATACCCAAAATTGGGCTAACACAAAAAGTATTTTGATATCTTCAAATGTGGAGTTAGTGTTTTCTTTAAATTGCCATTTTTCTCTTTCTTTTTCTTACATATTTTGTGCTAAACTGCTAACTTTTGATTTTCTAGAGTGCTCGTTAGTCTCATGAAACTGTGGTACTGTTTGAAATATTGAAGAGGGGGGGTGGGGTGGGTGGGGGGAAAACCCTGCTTGCAAACAGTTCCAAATTTTGTAGAAAAATCTGCTAGTGGATGAAGTTTGATGCATGCGTGTATCTGTGTGTTGTTGATGTTTTCGATTGAGCACTTCAGTCATTGTACATAGTGACGATCTGAACAACAGTTCCATTGAGCACTTCAGTCATTGTACATAGTGAAGATCTGAACATCAGTTCCATTGAGCACTCAGTCATTCTGCATGGTGAAGATCTGACCATCATTTCCAAAGCCCATGTTGATCTGCCAGTTCATAGTCACCTGAACCAATCATTTGAGTTTGAATGGCCTTTTGAGCTTGCTTCCTCTCTTTCTATCTTTGTCTGTCTGTCTGTCTGTCTTCTCTCTCTCTCTCCTCTCTCTCTCTCTCTCTCTCTCTCTCTCTCTCTCTCTCTTGCCTGTCCCCACACATTTATACATGCACAGTGCACATACACACACACCAAGTGACAAACAACAAAAAATAACACATTGAATTTGAACACACGCACAGTGGCACATTTTCCTGTCACCTTTTTCAGCCACTGACTTTTACCGTTTTCAGAGTGTTGATGTATTTCATAATTTTAGACACATATTCTGCTGCATTCTTTTCATTTTTCTTTATTTCTCTTTTCTTTTTGTGAGGCAGGGATATCATAAAAGATCTGTTTGTATCCAGAAAACAAGAACAAAAGCAAAAAAACTTATGATTAGCCTCAAAGCTAAACCTTGGCAGAACTTTTGCAGATAAGTAAAAATCGCCAAGCGCCTGAACTCACGGTAAGACGAGGGTATTATTTATTTGTAGTGTCGTTGATTGTAGAATTTCTAATAGCAGCCAAATCATTATTTTTGTCTGCGCAGCATTATTGATTTTGCTTTTAATGATGCCTAAGACCCTTTGTGTGTCAGGCCGTATAATATTGAAGTAAGGTTAAATGACCATGCCTGAAGTACAGGTGTTCTGATTGATTGATTAGTGTGTTAAGTATGATACCGAAGTAAGGTCAAATTGACCATGCCTGAAGTACAGGTATTCTGGTTGATTGATCTGTGTGTTTGATACTGAAGTAAGGTCAAATGGACCACGCCTAAAGTACAGGTATTTTGGTTGATTGATCTATGTGTTAACGGTTAAATGGACCAAGCTTAAAGCACAAGTGTTTTGGTTGATTGATCTGTGTGTTAAGTATGATACTGAAGTAAGGTCAAATTGACCATGCCTGAAGTACAGGTGTTCTGGTTGATTGATCTGTGTGTTAAGTATGATACTGAAGTAAGGTTAAATGGACCAAGCTTAAAGTACAGGTGTTCTGGTTGATTGATCTGTGTGTTAAGTATGATACTGAAGTAAGGTCAAATGGACCAAGCTTAAAGTACAGGTGTTCTGGTTGGTTGATCTGTGTGTTAAGTATGATACTGAAGTAAGGTTAAATGGACCACGCCTAAAGTACAGGTGTTCTGGTTGATTGATCAGTGGGTTAAATATGTCACTGAACTGACCTAAAGTACAGGTGTTCTGGTTGATTGATCAGTGGGTTAAATATGTCACTGACTGATCAAAGTACAGGTGTTCTGGTTGATGGGTCAATGGGTTAAGTATGTCACTGAACTGACCTAAAGTACAGGTGTTCTGGTTGATTGATCAGCGGGTTAAGTATGTCACTGAACTGAACTTGAGCCTTGGGGAAAATGCAAAGGAGGGGGGGGGGGGGGGGGGGGGGAGGAGGAGTAGTGGGCAGCGATGAGTTAGCAACAGTTTGGGGAGTAGAGAAGAATGGTCAGAATAATAATAATAATAATAATAATAATGAATACTTATATAGCGCCTATTCTCGGCTAGAGGCCAAGCTCTAAGCGCTTTACAATCAACACTCGTTTACACAACGGGCTGCCTACCTGGGTAGTGCCGACTGAAGAGCTGCCAGCCGGCGCTTCATTCAGTCGTTTTCCCGTGTCATTCATTCAGTATCGTTCAATATCGATCACTCATTTTCCTTACTTCCTTCATTCTTTCCATTTCTCACGCAGGGTGCATGCTATGTGTAACGTGTCATCCATACCAACGGCCAACCTGGCCTACTCTTTCGAAAGTTGGTGATGGGATTTTACGTGTGTGCAAGATGTTATGCGTGCGTTCACACACGGAACCTCGGTTTATAGTCTCATTCGAAGGATATTCTTTGGGAAAGCTGTTCGATTCTCTCGCACAATTCATTGTGACGATGATGCTACACACACACACACACACACTCCTCTCTCTCTATCCCTCTCTCACACATGCGGGCGTGACCGTGCGCGCGCACGTGCACACACACACACACACTTTCTCTCTCACACACACATTGTGTTTTATTTTCTTCTTATTTCTTTTTTAAAAACTTTTTTTTTGTTGTTTGTTGTAACTGTTGCGCATGAAAATGGTACATTCACAAGTGTACATTCATAAACCATGAAACCACCGTTTCTCTCTCTCCCCACTCCACCCCCTCTATCTCTCGCCGCCACCCCCCCCCCCCCCCTTCTCCCCATTTCCTCCACTCCCATCCCACTTTCTCTCTGTCTCTCTCTTTCTCCCTCTCTGTTTCTCTCTCCTTCTCCCTCCTCCCTTCCCACTCTGCCTCCTCTTTCTCTCCCTCCCCAAACAACATACTGTCACCGGCTTGATGCTGACTTTTGTTTCAAAACATTTCTCTGATTTCAACCGAAGTGTTTGTTTTCAATACCAGACTCGTTCATCTTCTCTAGGGACACGTCACTTCTTTGTAAATGCTGTCAGTGTGGGACAAGATAAGATAAAGTTGCTTACAGCCCAGCCGACGCAAAGGGCCACATCAGGGCTGCAGTGTGGGACAGTGGTGTTACTGATAACTTCTCGAACATGGTGACAGTAAAGTTTATTGCTGTTGCTGGTACTGATGCTGCTGCTAGGTGCAGTGATGATTGTCCCGCAATTCTTGCGGGTGTTACACATAAATTCTCCGAGACTGATGTGGGTTGAGGGATGAATATCACAACTGGTCCACAGAAAAGCAAGGCAAACATTCCGCGTCATGCACACTGGAGGAATCGACCTTTTTGCGTCTGAAAATAATTGTTCTTTCTAAAATTGTGTGTGTGTGTGTGTGTGTGTGTGTGTGTGTGTGTGTGTGTGTTGTGTGTGCACAGTTTGCAACCCAAGAATATAATATTGTTGTATATGTTGTTGTTTTGTAGTTGTTGCTGCTGCTGCTGCTGGTGTCGTCGTTGTTGCTGATGTGGTTACTGTTGTTGTTCTGCACTTCTTGATGATTTGATCATTCTACTCAAAACTTACACAGAACAATTAAATCATCAAAGAATGAAAGGAATATATGCGCATCCCAATTTGGGACCAAACGGCCAAAATGTGCCCCCTGTCGTACAGTCGTCTTTGGCTTCAACAACGCGTTCTCAAAATCTCCAGCAGCCTCTCTCTCTCTCTCTCAGCCTCATCACAGACAGACTCTGCACATCACACAGAGCCCACACAACAAGAGAAAGCAGCCCCGGCGTGGATGTCCAGTCTGTGAGTGTGCCGTCCGTCTACCTCCGGACGTCGATGCTGGCCAAGCGGCACCCTTTCCCGCTCCAGTCCACCTCGAATGAATCTGTCCATTTATTTTTCAGATCAAATAACAACACTTTATGTAATGTTGTGTGTGTGTGTGTGTGTGTGTTGTGTGTGTGTGTGTGTGTGTGTGTGTGTGCACGCACATTTTCTGCAAATTCCTGCTTTGCTTTTTTTTTTTCATGCTGTTTTTCAGCGCCTTAGTGTTAAATGCCACCACTGTTTTATAGCCTGTGAGAAATTACCTGATTGTTTCCTAACAATTAATTAATACAGGAAGTATTAAATGCCACCACTGTTTTATGGCCTGTGAGAAATTACCTGATTGTTTCCTAACAATTAATTAATACAGGAAGTGTTAAATGCCACCACTGTTTTATGGCCTGTGAGAAATTACCTGATTGTTTCCTAACAATTAATACATGAAGATGTACTCTGTTGTCTTTTTTTTTGTGTAGTTGTTTTCTGTTGGTGGTTTTTTTTTTAAACCAGATTTCTGTTCTAGTTGCTAAGTCTTTTTTGGCGGTGCTTTACTTTTCAAATTTGCATAGCTTTCTGGGTTTTTTGTTTAAAAGGACATATTTGTCAAGCCAGTTGAGAGTTGCTGCAGGATTTTGACCTGGTAATAACTGCAATGGCATAAAAGATTCATGCAGTCGTAGCGGAGCACTCAGAGCCAAGCACTCAGAATCTAGGGCCCAGAGTCCAGCACTCATTCGCTTCTGGTGATATTTGTTGTCAGTTTTTTGTAACTGCTGAAGATAATGATTGTATTGTGTGTGTGTGTGTGTGTGTGTGTGTGTGTGTTTTAATGTCACCAAGATGAAAATTAGCGTAGAAAATTGTTTTTTGTTTAAGCGGATGATACCACCTATCATAAACAGACCTGTTTACCCTTATGATTTTGCCAAATTTTTATGGAGAAAATTGAAATGACAGGAATTATGGCAAAAAAATATATATATTACGGAGGATGGGTGGGGGGAGGGGGGGGGGAAGAGAACATTGTTAAACATGAAGTTTCGTCTGCTGCCGTTTTGGTCAAAAGCAGTAAGAAGACATTTCCCAGCGTGCCTTGTGTCTTTCACTTTGTCAAAGATGGCGACGAAGCGGTCTTACGCGCCAATGGACGGCTCTTCTAAATCTTCAAAAGTTGCGAAAGTATTGTGATTGGGAAAATTACAGGGTGTGTTTTTCTTGTTAAATTACCAGTTTTTGTCTGAGATATTACAGGTACACAAATTCTGAGATATTACAGGTACACAAAATTTCTGAGATATTACAGGTACACAAATTCGGGTAAACAGGTCTGTATAAAAAAAAAGAGGTCTGGATTGCCCACCTCTGCTCTCTGCAAACACATCCGTCTTTTGATGTCTGCTTCCATCGCTTCCCCCCCCCCCCCCCCCCCCCCCTCCCCAGTCTCCCAGTTTTATTCATTTTTTTTTCTTTGTGTTTAAATTTTCATGAAATCTGTCTCTGTCTTTGTGTGTTGATGCTTATTATTGCTGAGCATTGTGCTCTCTCACCTGCCTGTTGGAGGTCTGGACTGATCGAACTTAAAAGCTGACTTGCCCTACCTTTGTCATCCAAGTCATTGCCCTTCAGTGTGATTGGGTTTCAAACACATCTGCACATTCTTTGCCAGCGTCTCAGTCGCCCATGTCAACTTGATGATGCAAACGCATCCACACATTGTTTGCCGATGTCTCAGTCGCCATACAACTTGATGATGCAAACACATCCACACATTGTTTGCCAACGTCTCAGTCACTGATGTCAACTTAATGATGCAAACACATCCACACATTGTTTGCCAACGTGTCAGTCGCCCGTGTCAACTTGATGATGCAAACACATCCACACATTGTTTGCCAACGTCTCAGTCCTGATGTCAACTTAATGATGCAAACACATCCACACATTGTTTGCCAAGCTGTCCAGTCGCCCGTGTCAACTTGATGATGCAAACACATCCACACATTGTTTGCCAACGTCTCAGTCGCCCATGTCAACTTAATGATGCAAACACATCCACACATTGTTTGCAGCGTCTCAGTCGCCTGTCAACTTGATGATGCAAACACCACACATGTCAACTTGATGATGCAAACACATCCACACATTGTTTGGCAGCGTCTCAGTCGCCCATGTCAACTTGATGATGCAAACACATCCACACATTGTTTGCCAGCGTCTCAGTCGCCCATGTCAACTTGATGATGCAAACACATCCACCATTGTTTGCCAGCGTCTCAGTCGCCCATGTCAACTTGATGATGCAAACACTCCACACATTGTTTGCCAGCGTCTCAGTCGCCCATGTCAACTTGATGATGCAAACACATCTAACATTGTTTGCCAACGTCTCAGTCGCCCATGTCAACTTAATGATGCAAACACATCCACACATTGTTTGCCAGCGTCTCAGTCGCCCATGTCAACTTGATGATGCAAACACATCCACACATTGTTTGCCAACGTCTCAGTCGCCCATGTCAACTTGATGATGCAAACACATCCACACATTGTTTGGCAGCGTCTCAGTCGCCCATGTCAACTTAATGATGCAAACACATCCACACATTGTTTGCCAGCGTCTCAGTCGCCCATGTCAACTTGATGATGCTTGTGCCTCTAAGTCACCTGCAGCCATGTTAAATGGACTGTTCTCTATCGTTGTCACTGTTCTCTATCATTGTCACTGTTCTCTCGTTCTCACTGTTCTCTATTGTTCTGTATCATTGTCACTGCTCTCTATCGTTGTCACTGTTCTCTATCATTGTCATTGTTCTCTATCATTGTCACTGTTCTCTATCGTTGTCACTGTTCTTTATCATTGTCATTGTTCTCTATCATTGTCACTGTTCTCTACCATTGTCACTGTTCTCTATCGTTGTCACTGTTCTCTATCATTGTCACTGTTCTCTATTGCTGTCCCTGTTCTCTACCGTTGTCACTGTTCTCTACCGTTGTCACTGTTGTGTTCTCTATCGTTGTCACTGTTCTCTATCATTGTCCCTTTTTATTTTGACAATCGCATCGGATCACAAAAGCGGAAAAAAGAAAACATGAAAAACAAACAAACCCAGCCTTAGACTATTTGTCCTTGTAAGGAAACACATACCAAATGACATGCAGGAGCT
>JAFLJL010017272.1:17500-35473 GCA_018398815.1 Conus ventricosus | reverse complement strand
CTTCTCTCTCTCTCTCTCTCTCTCTCTCTCTTCTCTCTCTCTCTTCTCTCTCTCTCTCTCTCTCTCTCCTCTCTCTCATCTCTCTCCTCTCATCGTTTGCTCTCAAACCTCTTTCCTGTCATTTCTGCATCCTTCTCTCCTCCCTCTCTCTCCCTCTCTCTCTCTCTCTCTCTCTCTCTCTCTCTCTCTCTCTCTCTCTCTCTCTCTCTCCCTTGTCTAGCACTCTCTTTTGCTCTCAAACCTCTTTCTGTCATTTCTGCCATCCAGTGTTCCTCTCTCTCTCTCTCTCTTCTCTCTCTCTCTCTCTCTCTCTCTCTCTCTCTCTCTTTCTCTCTCTCTCTCTCTTGTCTTGTTAGTGTTACTTGCTGTTAGAAAGGTAAAGAACGGTAAATCTGCAGGCCCAGATGAAATTATAGGAGAAATGTTGAAACATGGTGGGGATCGAGTTATTGGTTTTTTCGTAAAATTGTTTAATCAAGAATCAGGACTCCAAAAGCACCCGCAACATTCTTCACGGCAGGAGGCAGCAAATCATGGCCAAGAACAACAGTGCCACTCGAAACATGCAGGCAGAGTCTGCTGGATGGGGCAGATGACTGGGAGTGCACTGCAGACCTCCCAGAATGGAAGAGTCACCCAGAGATCATCAGCAAGAGTGGCATGAGACCAGACATAGTAGTCCACTCTAAGTCAACCAAGCATCTGATCATGATCGAGCTCACGGTGCCATATGAGAACAGAATGGAGGCAGCTCAAATCTACAAGACTGAAAAGTATGCTGATCTGGCAAACAGCCTGAGGAGAGAAGGCTATCAGGTCAAAGTCCTCACTGCAGAAATTGGAGCTAGGGGATTTATAGGAACGTCTGCATACAGCCTCATGAAACAGCTCTCAGTTGCAGGGAAAGAAAAAACCAGAGCCCTGAAAGCAATGGCAGAAGCGGCAGAGAGGTGTTCAAGCTGGATCTGGTCAAGGAGGAACAAAAGTGAACTTCATAAGGCTTAATTTCCCTACAAATATCAGGTGTCCCTGTGGCTCAGTGGTTAAAGCGCGAGTCATTAAGTAGAAAATGAGCATGTCCAGAGGGTCATGGGTTCGAATCCCAGCCATGGCTCGTCCCAAGATGGGGGAAAAAAAGGGGCAGCAGAGGGACATCCGGAGTCATGAACCGGGTGTGGCCCAACCCCCCTAGAGTGTCAGGAGATAAGGGCCGAAACACTTGCTTGAAGGGGGCTTCTCTTCTGAGGACTCTCTGCTGCCACGCTCTCCACGAGTTTCTTTCTACTTTAATGTGTTGTTCGATAAAGGCGTTTTCCCAGATAATTGGAAAAACTCTTTTGTTTTCCTTTGTTTAAAAAGGGGAAACGCAGATAATCCGGGTTTTTATGGGGTATTATTTTGGATACGAGCGTAAAATTTTAGTAAATCAAAAATGCAACTTAAAGAAGGGGTTACAAAAATATAATTTGACGGGTAAACATGGGCAGGGTTTAAAAAAGGGGCTATTCTACGTTGATCATATTTTCGTTGTTTCTTGGGCCGAAGAAATTTTTTTTAAACCGCAAATTGTATTAGCCTTCCCTCGATTTTGAAAAGCCTTTAAACCAAATAACAGACACCTGTTATGGCCTATATCTTGAGAAATGGAAAAAAAGGAAAAAATGTTTCTTTGTATTCAAGCATACACTAATTTTTAAAACCAGAATTAAAATTGGTTTTCATGTTTACGTTTCATTAAGCACACGTGGAGTGAAAAAGGGGGATGTGTGCACCCGTTTTGTTTTCCTTTTTAAAAGAATTAGTTTTAGAAAGTTATTGGGGAAGGGGAAAACACGGGCTATTTTTCGTCAGATTTTTTTGAACTGTTTATATTGCTTTTGGCTGATGTGTTGTGTTGCTGTTGAAACTGTTATTGGTCTTAAAACACATTGAATATCTGTAAAACGCAGCTTCAGCCCCCAGCAAAAGGAAAATAGGGACAAAAGTAATATTATTGTGTTCGAAAAGGTGGTTTTTAGGAGCTAGAGAAAGTGGATTATGAGGAGCTGTGACCCTGTTGTTAATGTATATAAATATTTAGGAATTTGTTTTTCAACAAGTTTGAGTTTTGTTAGGCATGTCGAATTTAGTAGAAAAGGGCAAAAAATGCTTTACTGTGCATTTCACAAAAGTTATATAAGTTTAAAATAACACTTTGACCGCCTTTAAAGATTTTTGATTCACAAATTCAGCCGATTTTTCTCGGCGAGGGGCTATGGGCTTGAAATGCGGCATCTAAAATGAAAAAAAGGTTACTTATTTCTCTAAAAAAGATTTTTAGGGCGTAAGATGCGAACTCCAAATGACTTTGTTTACGGAAGACAAACAATCCCCTTAAAATTTTAATTCAGCTGTAAAATTGTAAATTTTTGGTTAAAATTGACAAAAATGGAGGAATCTGGGCTACCCAAAAAGCTTCAAAAGTTGTATGATTTAAAATTACGGGAAAAAAATTTTGGTTACAAATGTTCGTTGTAAACTATTTTTGTTTGGTTTTTTGGATATGTATGGCAAAACCAAGGTGTTGAGGGTAGACAATTTCTGCAAGTTTTCAGAAAAACGGTTAATTTTATGTCGATGGCAAGAGTGGGATTCCATATTGATAGTAAAAGGGTTTTATGTTTCAAAATGTTTTCAGGGTGCCTGAGGTAAAATTTATTTACTGTAAATTTAGATGAAATTTTAAAGGGAAAGCATTAATGAGGTTTCGATTTGGCATTTCTGAAATACCAACTTTTTACGTTACAAAACCAAGTAAGCGACTTTAAAATATCCGCTTTGCAAAAATAAAAAAAAGTGATTTTCTTTTTTTTTTAGTTGCCCCTTTTTTTGAGTGACTTAAAAACAGTATATACCTAGTAAAAATTTAGCAGACCCAAGTAAATTTAGACTTGCATTGCTTATGGAAACAGAGCATAAACAAACTGTAAAAAAATTTTCCTTTTTATTTTCCAAAGCTTTCCCAAGTTGCGTTTGGTTTGTTTTTTTTTAGTACTAAATATGTTTTTAAAATTATGCATTTGTGTATGAAGTAGTACCCCTTCATGAGGGGCCATGGCCTATCAGAAAAAACTTTCCGTTTCCTTTTCCGTTTCTCTCTTTTTGCTAACCCTCTTTTTGCTCTAAAACCTTTTCTGTCATTTCTGCCATCCAGGTCCCCCCCCCCTCTCCCTCTCTCTCTCTCCTCTCTCTCTCTCCTCTCTCTCCTCTCTCTCTCTCTCTCTCTTGTCTAACACTCTCTTTTGCTCCAAACCTCTTCTGTCATTTCTGCCCCCCCCGGGTTTCCTCTTCCCCCCTTCTCCTCTCCTTCTCTCTCTTCCCCCTTCTCTCCCCTCTCTTCTCTCTCTCTCTCTCTTTGTCAAACCCTTTCCTTTTCTCTCAAACCCCTTTTTTCTCTCATCTGCCATCCCAAACCGATCACCTGCCATTCTTCTCCCATAACCCATTTCTGCCAACCCTGAAAAAGACACAATGTGACCCCCTTTTTTTTAAAGCTGAAAAGGGTTGCACACGCCAAAAAAAAAACCCAAAAAAAATCCGCCCCCAAACTCGGACGCTGGGGTTTGGGGGATAATTAAAGGGGTTTAAAAAGGATACGCTCCCCCGTGTTGAAACCTGCGTATGTAAAAAGAAAAGGAAAAAACTTTGGAAGAAGAGAGAGAAGAGAAGAGAGAGGGGAGAGGGGAGAGAAGAGAGAGAAAAGAGAGAGAGAAGGAGAAACCAAAAACCAAACTCAAAAACTTTTTTACCAAGGTAGAGATTTTAGGCGTGCCTTTCTTCCAATCTGTCCTTGCTATTCTACCATTCAACTAAACAACTGCAATTAATAATACAGAAACAAAAAGAATATAGAAACATTATAATATTAAAAATAACAATAGTAAAAAATAATACTTATTTTTTTTAAAAATCCATTACAAAATTACACAAACCTCGACACGTCCGCGCGCGTCACATGATGCACACGCCCACCAACACGCACGCATGCGCTCCCCAAATCCACCCCATAACAACATACACAAACACCACAAAAACCACACACACAACACCCCACACACAACACACATTTCTTTAGTAATAAGAGGCAAGCATAAAAATAGGGCGTTGAGACTAGATCAAAAGGGGTTTAAAATTATTGTTCAAGAAAAAGTTTAAGTACTGCTATTTGAAGGGACGGCAGTGTTGACTTTTTTGGGCAGACGGGGGGAAAATTCCCACAGATGGACCAAAATAGCAAAACTAGATTTGAAAAAATAAAAGGGAAAACGGTAAAAGTAATTATTTGAATCAATCGGTTGTTACTTTGGGTAAACCACAAGATAGTTGCGCCATGTTTGCATGGACTTAAACATTAGTACTGCCTTATTATAGTCAGTTTGGTTGCAGGGGAAACATATTATTTTTTGCAAATTTCCCCGGGGTTGATAGAGACTTGCGGGGAAGAATCGTTTAATTCCCGTCTATGCATAATTTGATTTTTTTTTATGTGATTTTCACCGGCCCCACTCCAGAAGTGGACCATGTTTATGTGAAAAGGGCTTTTGGGTTCAAAAAATAATTTCCGGTATGTGGTTCAACATAATAACGAGTTTATTGATAAAAATAAATTTGGGGACCAACTGTTTGAAAACATATTTATTGTGATTGCCATTTAAAGTTCTCATCAATGATCAGCCTAAGCCCCGGTGTTCGGAAAACCCTCGATCAATTTTTCACTCTTTTTTTAGGCTCAACTAAGATGCTGTCGTTGATGTTTCTGTTCGATGCTAGGCCAAAACATTTTTTTTTGTGCGGTTTAAAAGGCCCATTGGGTTTTGGTTGCACCAAAATTAAAAAGACATCAGTGAACTTTTTTGTAACGTTTTTTGTCAGAGATGAGTTTGATCACAGGGTGAAGGGAATTAAAACAGCGAACAGATCACAGCTGACATCTTTGCGAATATGTGATCGGTAGGTCATTTATAAAATACAGAAAGAAGGGGTCCAAGGACAGAGCCTTGTGGAAGCCAAGCTCACTTTTCCCTTTCAGAGGAATAAGCCCTTTTAAGTAAACGCGGTTCCTGTTTTAAAGATATACTGAAAAAGGTATACTGCCGGTTTTTTGAACATACAGTCATTCTTTTTAATAATATTTGTGGTCTACAAAAAAAACGCTTTCTTAAAATCGGGGAAAACATTCCCATGAGTTTTCTTTCGTGATGGCTGATACCCTGTTTCACGGGGCGTGTTAAGGCCGTGTGGCATGAGTGTTTTCGCGAAAGCCTACTAAAAGGGGGGAACTTTTGTGATTTTCCCAATGTTTAGTTAGGTGTTTTGAACAGCATCTCTAGAGGTTTTCGAAAAAAAAGGGATAAAAAAGATATTGGTCTAAAATTGTTTAAATCGTGAGATCTCTTGTTTGGGTATGGGAACACTTTTGCGCTTTAGACCCATGGAAAGACTTCTGATAAATAACAATTTAAACTACGTAAGGTATAAACAATGAAGGGTAGAGCAAGTTTTGAGTATGAAGCAGTTTTTTATCTGGACCCCTTGCTTTTTTTTTTTTAAGTTTTGAAATTAAGGCCCAACCTTAATAGAAAGCAAGGGGTAAAAAAATAATCCTGTATTTAATGTTTTGACAAAACGATTGAAGAACAGCTGGAGTTTCATATCGATTAAAAAATGTGACACTGGCACCGTTTGTACTGATTCAGTTACCTGAAAGAAATGATTGTTGAAAGTGTTTCAGACCAATAGCGCAGTTTTATTATTTCTTTCTCGACTTGCTTATTTCATTAACAGCACGCCATAATGAGCGTATCCCTGTTGCGTTATCGTTTCCTAAAATGCCAGATTTGTTTTTTCAACTAGATCTGAACCGTTTCCTCTTTTTTTATTGTCTATTTTTTTTGCAGTTTTAATGCATCCCTTATGCCATTTCTATAAAAGTTTTTTGTCAGACGGGGAAGAACCGGGTTTTTTTCCCTTTTTTTTCCTTCTAAGGGGGGCTGTTTATCAACATTGGGAGAAAATTTTATCCCGGGTTAAAAACCCCTTATTTTGGATCGTGAATTGATACACTGAAAAAAAGGGGGAAATTTAATTCGAGGAAAAATTCACCTTAAAAATTTTTAAAGCGCGATATTAAAAGGGGTTGTGGGGCCCTTTATTCTGTTGTTTTGGAATTTTTACAAACCAAGGCAAAAAATTTAGACAGTGGGCTTACTTTTTTTTCCCCCACTTTTATTTAATTTTACCTGGGGGGGCGGGAGATATGATCCAGAAATGAGAAGATTTTTTGCGTTTCTATTGTTTATGAAAAAGTGATGAAACCCAAAAGAGTGGGTGGTCGCATCCCAGGCGGGCTGCCATTTAACAGTCAATTTTAAAAATCACCGAGAAGAATGCTTTTGGATACTCTTATTCATAAACCCCCATCATGTGTCAAAGTTGTCATCCCCAAGGGAAAAGTGGCAGCGGGTTTCCGTACACATATCCACTAAAGAGGGGCTGATTTGGAGGGTTTGCCTGCAGCCACAGCTTTTAAAACATTATCGGGCCCAAAGGCCGCCGCCTTTTGTACATGAGCGATGCTTTGATGAAAAACCAAGCCCCGTTTACCAGAGTGATGTGCACGCGTGGGACAAAGTTTAGTTAGTTATGGAAAAAGCTTATCGTGAAAGGGGAGTCAAGCGATTTCACTAAACCAAGCAGATAAATGAAGGGGATTTCTTTAAAAGAAAACAGCATCATGAATTTTTTTGGGAGATGAAAAAATTTAGGACCAAGCGAATCCAGCATCAGTTTTTAATTACATTACAATGGCCATTGTATTAATTTCTAGAGTAAAGTCTGAGCAAAAAAAACAAAATAGATAACTTTTACAACAAAAATTAAAAATTTTTAAAATCAGCAATACTTTTACAACAACAAAAAAAATTTTAAAAAATCGCAATCATAAAATACCCAAAGAACACACAAAAAAAATAAAAGCGGGAAATGAAGTTCAGCCCCAAAGGACAATTCAAGTAAGTGATGATAAAAAATATTTCAAAAGATGACCAACCAAGCAAATGCGCTTTCAAGCGCCCGGGGTCACAAAAGTACAGTCATCCACAGAAACTAAGCAAAAACCGGGGAGAAGGGGGGGGGGGGGGGGGGGGGGGGGGAGGGGGGGAACAAGACTCCCCGGGTTGGGGGGGGGGGGAAAAGAGGGGTCATGCGTGATGGAAGGTGAAGGTGAGACGGAGCAAGAGAGGGAAAGAGACAGGGCTGGGGGGGGCCGGGCCTGCATTTGGGAAGGCGAGACAGAAAGCTTTTATCTGAATTCCGACGAATTTTCTTTAAGCGGGGGGGGGGAAGAAAAGGATGCATTTGTGCCAAAGGGTTTTAAAAAGGGCGGGAGGGAAGGGGGGGAAAAAGGCCACATGGGGGAAACACGGCATTGATGTCATGGAGGTCTGTTAAAGACGCAGGGGCGGCATTGCATGGGGAAAAAGTTTTTCTTTGAAAACAACTGTTTTCTGGGGGAAAATTTTTCAGGAGCATGTAAATGATTGTTTGAGCTACTTTGAACTGTTCCCGGGGGTAAATTTGGGGAGATAAATCAGGACGATTTCCTACTAACTGGGGGTACATGGGCTGCACCCCGAGGAACTCGTAGGGACGGGTTACTTCGTTTTCTTTAATTTTGAAGACTGTGATCTGTAGGGGTTTGTTGAAGGGGTGTTCCGAAATGTCTAGTTTGCCCCCATTCCCCCGTTTTTCCGTGGGGCCCGGGTTCAAAAGGGAAAATGCCAGAAACTAAAATGATTTGCAAACCAAGCGCAAGCCACTGGAAAAAAGGGTGAATAACCATGTGAAATAGCTTTGAACGCCCAAATTTTGATCAACAAATTTGTTTCAAACAAAAAAATGCATTTTTTTTCTGCACATAGGACATGCATTCCCCTTCATCAAATTAATGAATTTCAAAGGAATAGGTTTTTCAGGAAGTAAGCATAAAAGCAATTTTGGGGGCAGGAAAAACTCTTTACCTGCCAGAAGGACCAATCCCGAATGTCTACAGAGTGTGTTTGTGAAGGTCGTTTCCCCCCACAGCAAGCCCCCCCCCTCCCTTTTGACAATCTTTTGGGGGGCATGGAGCACCCCCCCCCCTTGGCAATTTTTGGGCGGGCCCCCTCCTTCCCCTCACGGAATTTTAAAAAAATAAAAATTTTCTTTGGGGGAAACGTTGTTTTTTTTTTTTGGGGGGCGGGTTTTATACGGGGGGGTGCCTGTCCGGGGGTTTTTTGCGGACAGTGGGGGTCAACCAGTGAAGTTTTCTTTTTGCCCAAAAACATTGAAACCCGGGTTTGTTTTTTTTTGGCCTTTTAATTTTTTGTGACTTTACGTGGAGGGGGATGGTGGGGCCCCGTGTGATTTTTAAAGGTGTTTTGCGGGAACACTTCAATCGCTTCGTTTTTTCTTTGAGCTGATTGCGTAGTGTGTTTCCCATCTTTCAGACGTCATTTTTTTCCTGCTTTGTCGTTTTTAAATCCCAGTTTGTTTTGGTTTTTTTCCGGAAAAAAATAAAACAGACAGATCAGTGAAAGAAAGAGAGCCTGGGTGCAATTTTTTGGTCGTGCTTGACTAGATTGGTGGTGGGGGGTCTGTGTTGCAGTAGAAAAGGGCCCATCTGTGGTGGTTGCGTCCGGGAAATTTTTTTCTTATCTTGGGGGGGTGGGGTGTTTTTGGTGGTGTTTTTCCCGGGATTGGGGGAGGTCATGGGAGGGGTTTTCTGGGGGTTTGGGTCAGGGGATGTAGTGTTTCTTGGGGAGTGGGGGCATGCATTGAGTTTTTTTCTTGGGGTATGGGGTCATGTCACTGGGTTTTTTTCTGGGTATGGGGGCAGTGTCACTGGTAGTTGTTTTCTCTGGGGTAGTGGGGCAGTCCTGGATGTTTTTTCCCGGGGGATGGGGGTTTCCGGAGTTGTTACTTTGGGGGTGGGGTCAGGCACTGGATCCTGGGCCAAAATTTTTCAAGTGTGTCCCGTGATCGGCTCCAGGTTTTTGGAAGGGGGTTCCCTTTTTGCAAGGGTCGGTATGGGGGTTCCCTGGTCCCATTTTCCCCGTGGTTTACTTTTGGGGGCCCCCCATGGCCCAAATCCCGTTCCCCCCCAATGGCCAAAATTCCAAATCTTGGGTTTTCCCACATTACCAAATTTAAAAACCCGCCCCTTTCCCTGTAATTTTAAAAACCCCCATAAGCATCACACCCCTTTTTTTTTTATTTTTTTTGGTAAATGTTTTTGAACTTTTTCAGGAAGCGGAAATTTGAAAAATTTAGCAAAATTTTTTTAAACCCCCTTAAAAGAAAGGGACTTTTTAATTTTTTGCCCCATTTTTCCCCAAAAGTTGAAAGGGGTGGGGGGGCCCCTTTGGGGCGGCAACGGCCGGATGGGTTCTGATGGGGGCCCAAAAATTTTCTTTTGGGCGCTGGCTTTTTTTAGGGGGGTTACTGAACTTAACGCAACTGCATGAAACTGGGGACGATTGACCTTTGGGGGGGGGGGGTTAAACAAACGGGAAAAAACCCCAAACCCCCCCCCCCCCCCCCCCCCCCCCCCCCCCCCCCCCCCCCCCCCCCCCCCCTGAAAATTTATTGTTTTCTTGAAAAGGAGGTTTTTCAAAACACAGAAGGATGGGGGGGGGAAAGCCAAAAAAGGAACAAAGGGTTACGGGTCCCCCAAAAACATTACCGGTTTTTAAAAAATAACAACCCCCAAAGAAAAATTTTTCCCCCCAAAAAATTAAAGGGGGTTTTCCCCTTCCCGAAAGGGGGGCGGCAAGGACGGTTTTGGGCCCCCCTTAGGGGGGGGGATAAAACCTTTAACCCCAAAAAAAGGGGGCTCAAAAACCCCGCCCGCCCCCAAAAAAAAGGGAAAAAATCGGGGAAAGAAAACGACCCAAAAAATATTAAATAAAAAAAGGGGAAAAAAAAAAAAATGAGAAGAAGAAGGGAAAAAAGGGGGAAAACGAAAAAAAAAGAAAGAAATAAAAAGAAAGAGAGGGAAAAAAGGAAGGTTGGGGGGAAGGAGAGAGAGAGAAATAATCCCCCAAGAGAGAAAAGGGGAAAAAAAAAAATTAAAGAGGGAAAAAAGAAAGGGGGAGAGGAGGGGGAGAAGGGGAGGAGGGAAAAAGGGGGGGAAAAAAAGGGGGGAAAGGAAAGGGGGGAGAACAGACAGACGGGGGGAAAGGGGAAAAGGGGAAAAGGGGAAGAAAAAAAGAAAAAGGGGGGAAGGGGGGAAGGGGAGGGGGAAAGTTCCCCAACCGGGGGAAAAAAGGGGGGAAAAAAAAAAGAGGGGGAAAAAAAAAAAAAGGGGGGGGGGGGAGGGAGAAAAAAGGGAAAAAAAAAAAATTGGCCTTTGGGGTTGATTCAGGGGTCGCTGGTAAGAAAAAAACAAATTTGGGCCTTTGGAGTTTTCAGGGAAAAGGGGTTTTTGGCGGAAAAAAAAACAGTAATTTGTTTGGACATGACGACTAGGGTTTTATGGTCAGGCAAACAGGGAGTTTCAAAACCCCTTTTCCTTTAGGGACTGGCTGTATAAAAATTTTTTTAAAAAAAGGGGGGGGGGGGGGGGAAATTTTTTTTTGGTAGTTAAACCTTTAAATGGGGTTTTTGTAAAAATTTTTTTAAGAGGGGTTTTTTTTTCCCGGGTTTTTTCCTAACCCTTTTTTTTTGTATTGTTGACGAGTTTAAAGTGTGTTTTTTGCCTTTGGAAAAAATTTTGTTTAGACTTTTAAAAGTAGATAAGATCTTTTACATGAGTTGCAAAACTTTAAGCATGACCCTTTTAATTTTTTTCCCTAAAGCCTTTTGACCTTTTCGTTAGTTCATTAAACCTTTTTTTTTTTTTTAAAAAAAACCACAAACACAAAATTTTTTTTTTTAAAAAATTTTTTTCCCCTTGTTTTTTTAAATTTTTAAAAGTTTTTTATTGGACGTTTTGTTGCCCGGGTTTTATTTTTTTAGGGGGCATCAAAGAGCCTTTTTTTTTTAAATGAAAAAAGAACACCAAAAGAGAAGAAGTAAACCTTTTAAAACCCCCCAACAAAAAGCCCAAAAAGGCCCAACCCCTTTAACCAAACCCACCATATCCAATACCCCCCCCCCCCCCAAAACCCACCCCCCCAAACCCCCCCACACCACACACCACCCACCAAAACACCCCAACCAACGTTTTGGGAACAAATAGAGGGACATACATCGCCCGGGAAGAAACCACACCCCACAACACAGAAACAAAAAACCCCAAAACCAAACAACCCTTTGGGGGAAAAAAAAAACAAAAAAACAAAATTCACACCACCCACACACCCCACCCCCCCCCCCCCCCCCCCCCCCCAACCAAACCCCCCACACACACAAAACACACCAAACCCCCACCACCACCCACCCCCCACCCCCCCCCCTTTTCCCCCCCCCCCTCTCACACACACACACAACACCCCACACACACACCACACAACCCCCAACCCCAAAACCACACAACGGGAAAAAAATACCAGGGGGGGGGGCAAAAAACACCCACCCAAAAAAAAAAAAAAAAAAACAAACACCCCCCCACACATCCCCATCCTCCCCCCCCCCAAGCAACGCCAACCTGTCCTCCCTTTCCCCCTCCCCTTTTCTCCCCCTTTTCCCCACTCCTAGGAAAAAAAAACACCCACAACCCCACACCAACCCCCAAAAAAACCCCCCAAAACCCCAACCCCCCCCACCCCCCCAGACATAAAAAACCCAAACAAAAAAAAAAAAAAAAAAAAAAAAAAACAAAAAAACAAAAAAAAAAATTTAAAAAAAAAAGGAATTAACCGGGGGGGGGGGGGGGGGGGGGGGGATCCCCCCCAACGAAAAAGGGAAAAAAAAAAAAAGGGGAAATTAAGGTCAAAGGAATTAAAACCATTTCCTCCCCCCCCAAAAAAAACCCAAACCTGATTAACATCAAAAAAACAAAACGCAGGGGCTGCCCCAAAAAAAAAAGCCAGGTTAAAAAAAAAAAAAGAAAAAAAAAAAAACCCCCATTTTAAAAGTCCAAACCCAAAAACGGCTCAAAAACCCCCCCCAAAAACCAAAACCGAGCCCCATTTTTAAAAATAACAAAAAAAAAAAAGATAGAAAAAATAAAAAAAATAAATAAAAAAAACAAATAAAAAACCCAAAAAATTTTTTAAAAAAAAAAAAAAAAAAAAAATTTTATTTTTTTTAAAAAAAAATTTAAAAACGAGTTTCCCGGAAAAAATCAATTTATTTCCCGTTATTAAAAATTTTTTTTTAATCGAGAATTTTAAAAACCCCAAATGGGAGGGGGGGCAAAAAAATCGCTTTCCCCTTTTAAAACAAACCCCCAAACAAAAAATAATTTAAGCCAGGGAAAAAAACCCCCGGAACAGCAAAAAGCCGGTTTAAAAATTTTCATCAATAACAAACCCCTAAAAAATTTAAAAGAATAACCTTATAAAAGGAAAAATTCCCTCAAAAACCCCAAACCCAATGAACCCAAAAACTCCAAACGGTAAAGGGGAACCAAAAAAATTTTAAAACAAAAAAATCCCAAAAAGGAGAACCCCAAAAAAAAAAACAAATTTTAAAAAATTTTTGTGGAAAAAAAATTTTTAAAACGAAAAAGGCGGGGGGAAAACCTCAAATAATAACCCCCCCCGTAAAACAAAAAAATCAACAAATAGGGAAAAAATTTTTACAACCGGCCCTAAGAGGGCAACTCAATGGGTTTTTAATTTTTCTCCCCGTTGGGCCCACCCAAAATTCCCTTTTACCGGGGGAAACCCAAACAGCAAGAAATCCAAAAAAGCAACCCCCCGGGGGGCCGCCTGGCCATATTGGGGGGTTGTCCCTTTTCTTCAAAATAAAACCCACCCATAATATACATAAAAAGAGTCGGGACCGCTACAGTTTCCCCCCGGGGGGGCCCCCTCCGCCCTACAGTTGGAAATTTTAAACCGGTGACCCCACAACCAAAACCAAGGCAAGGGGGGTGGAAGGGGCACAAACCCACCAAACAGGGGAAAACCCCCAAACCCAAAAGCGCGGGTGGGATGGGGGGCTCGGCCCAACAACCACTTACGCATGTACATACATACCACGCACAGAGAAAGAGAAACACACACACACACAACACACACACACACACACACACACACACCCCACACACACACACACACACACTCACTCACTCACTCACTCACTCACTCACCCCACTCACTCACTAAACTCACACGCACACGCACACACGCTCGCTCGCTCGCTCTCTCTCTTCTTCTCTCTCTCTCTCTCTCTCTCTCTCTCTCTCCTCTCTCTCTCTCTCTCTCACTGGCTCACACACACATACACACACACACACACACACACACACCACACACACACACACACACACACACACACACACACACACATACGCACGCACACACGCACATACATACTCGTACACACACACACACACACACACACACACACACACACACACACACACACCACACACACACACACACAGAAATAAGCGAAGATTAAAAAAAAGAGAAGTAAAGCGGAGCGGGGGGGGGGGGGGGGGGGGGGGCTGGAGGGGGGGGATAACCCAGCCAACAGAAAAGAGAAAGAAAGAAGAAGAGAAGAGAATTTTCACGGGGCATGCAAAGCGACATTCACACCATTTCCTCCTCGCCCCCAAGCAACGCCAACACCTGATTAATCACTCATCTTGCGAGAAACACATCAGGCATGGGGTTGCTGCCAAAACTATGGAAAGCCAGCAGTGCCTAAAAAGAAAAAGAAAAAGAAAAAAAGAAAATAGACAACCGCAACATTTCCTACTAGCTCCAACAGACTATGGACCTCTCTGGGCGTCAAAAGCGCCAGGGGCGCCAGGCAAAACCACTGAGCCCGTCAGGTAACCGATAAATAAGCAAATAAATACATAAAATGATAGATAGATAAATAAATAAATAAATAAAATAAAAAACAGATAAGAAACAATCTTTTAAAAAAAAACTATAACTAATTAAGTCGATCATTAATTCATTAATTGGTTGATTGACTGATTGATCGATTGATTGGCCGATCGATCGATCGATCAATTGATTGCTCAGTTATCTGACTGATTGATTGATTGATCGATTGAATGATTTAATTAAATCCCATAAGTCGGCAGGTGAGACACAAAATCAAAGCAAATCAACAAACCGTCAGATGACAGACCAAATCAAATCAAATCAAATCAACTAACCGTCAGACGAGGAAAACGTGCAGCAACCTCAAGCAAATCGCCAGGTGAAACACCGAATCAAATCGAATCAAATCAACAAACCGCCAATAAAATGTCAAATCAAATCGAATCAACCGTTCATCAGATGAAATACCAAATCAAATCGAATCAACAAACCGTCAGATGAGACACCAAATTAAATCAAATCAACAAAACGGTCAGATGAGACACCAAATCAAATCAAATCAAATCAACAAACGGTCAGATGAGACACCAAATCAAATCAAATCAAATCAACAAACCGTCAGATGAGACACCAAATCAAATCAAATCAAAAAACGGTCAGATGAAAACACAAAATCAAATCACATCAACAGACCGTCAGATGAAAACACCAAATCAAATCGAATCAACTAGCCGTCAGATAAAATGAATTTCAAAACCAATTCTTGGCGAGTACCCCTAACAGCAGGGAGAAACAAACTGCAAGTGGTTTGTCTTATCATTTGTTCGTCCCTGTTGGTTGGTCGACTCTCAAGAATTCTTGCACCGGCAATCCACAGGGAGCAGTCAATGTCAAGTCGTCAAGAGGCAACCCACCGGAGGAGACACTGCACTGCTGCCGAGTCACTTCGGTGGTGTTCAGTGGCGCCTGTTCTCATCCAACATACGCAGGACACCACCTACTAAGCCCCCTATTGACGATAATAATTGCTTAGTCGCGGAGCCGGCGTGACTGAGCTCTCCCTCCGGAGGGCGCCACCACGTCCGCCCAATGACAGCCCCTATGGACTCGCCAATACCGGTGACCCCGACGGAACCAAACCAAGGCCACAGACGTGGAGAGGACATCGAAACTGCGGTCACCATGAGAGCAGGGCATGAAGGGCCACAGACTCAGACTTTTTTTTTATGCTGATCGATGAGAATGAGGATGAATAAGATGATGCTACGGATTTCCATTCCGGTCTGAGACTGCATGACAGGGCTGTACTCTACGCTCCCTTTCATAATATATCCCGGCGTCAACCAGGTCTGAGAGATACAGACACCTGCAGTGTTGGTCAGGAAATTTGAGCAACACTCTCAGAGACTCATCATTAAGTGGATGTGTGGTCCCAATCTTCCCAACTGAGCCCGTAGCAAACTCAGCTCTGGGTAGGAACCGGCCGGAGCAGAAAAATCCCACCTGACTCTGATGGGAATCGAACCTACGACCTCCCAGCCGGGAGTCCGCGACGCTAACCACTTCGCCACGGCGGCTGGTCAGAATTATTTTGTTTGTTTGTTTCAATTTTTGTATGAATTCACCTCATTTTGAAACTAACCTCAGATGAAATATGAAATCAATCACATGAAATCAAGGAAACCGTCAGATGAGAACGCTATCCCAGAAATCACCAGGACATTCCTCGCTTTACTATCAGCGGTAACGAGGGGTGGTGGTGGATACGCTTGAACACGCGTTCGACACACATGCACACACACTTCACGACAGCGCGCACGTGCACACGCACCGTGCACACACACACACACACACACACACACACACACACACACACACACACACACACACACACGCGCGCGCGCGCGCGCGCGCGCGCGCGCCCGCGCGCGCCACACATACACATACACACACACACACACGCACAATATATTTCATATATGTAAGTATGTGTGTGTGTGTGTGTGTGTGTGTGTGTGTGTGTGTGTGTGTGTGTGTGTGTGTGTGTGACATGCAAATGCATGTGTTGGCTGTTGCTTTCTTAGTGTGTTACTGGCTAATTCTATGTTGAAGGAATAATGCATTATTGGTGGTTTTTTTCATATTTGGTAGATCCTCACTAATTTTCATATGTCCATAGCTTTGATCCTCATTGATTGGTAATTATGTAACATTTTTACCCATTTTCCTTATGCAATAATTACATCTTAAGCTCTTGTACACACCCATGCAAGTACCGACATACACACGTACGTTCATATCAAACTTAACATGCAGTCAACTCCTTCCCACTCTTCCCACCCCTTCCCTTTCCCCCATCCTTTCCCATCGTCTATATCACTTTTAGTGAACAGACTTTAAACAGAATAGCAACAACAGCCCACGCGCACACACACACACACACACACACACACACACACCACACACACACACACACACACACACACACACATGCCCGCGCGCGCGCACACGCGCACGCTCGCGCGTGAGCGCGCGCGCGCGTTCACACACACACACACACACACACACACACACACACACACACACACACACACACACACACACAGGCATAGCGACAACAGAGAGAGAGTAAGAGAGAGAGAGAGAGAGAGAGAGAGAGAGAGAGAGAGAGAGAGAGAGAGAGAGAGAGAGAGAGAGAGAAAGGGAGGGGGAGGGGAAGAAAGAGACAGAGACAGAGACAGACACAGACAGACAGACACAGACACAGACAGAAACACAGACAGAGAGAAGAACACACTCGCTCACGTACATACACACACGCCAGGCAATGAACTAAACGTCTGTCGAGACGTGAAAATGTTGGACAGGATTCACACGGTCCACATCAGTAATTAACCGGGACCTCTCCGACCCAAACTAACGACACTCGACCAATAATCGAACGTTTGTCAAGTTATAGACATGTTCTGATATAGGACTACCCTCGCCCCACCTTCTCTATCTCTCTCTCTCTCTCTCTCTCTCTCCTCTCTCTCTCTCTCTCTCTCTCTCTCTCTCTCTCTCTCTCAATGTAAAAGCTAGTCTATACGTTTTCAAACGACACTACTTCTCATGTCTTGTGCAAATCTTTCTGAACAGTGTTGACCAATGATAAACATTATTTGACTCTTTTTTTTTTTCTCATGCATTTCATAAATTATGAGTATGGATTCCAGTACAGTAATCTTTGTACAATGTATGTGACTGTTATTTTTGTACTCCTTCTCCCCCCCCCCCCCCCCCCCCCTTCTCTGTCTCTCCCGTCGATATCGTCTTTACCCTTCTACCTTCTGTTGACGTCCTTCCTTCTCATTTTAAAAAAAAAATGAAAGAAAAAAAAAAAACCCTGTGCTTGCAAAGTTGTTTAGGCTTTTTTTCTGAAAAGTTGCTTGCGTTATTTCTGGATTGCGAGCTGTATTTCACTTTAGTGTTCTTCTGATTTTTTTTTTTCTTTTCTGCGTACGCAGGCTGATACTCATGCGGACACTCCCTGTATAGCCAGGCAGTGGATTTTTGTGTGTATGACCCTTTTTTAATCCCGCCATTAAGGCAGCCATACTCCATCTTCGGGAAGTATTTTTCTCATTATTCGGATATGTTCTTTCATTTTTGAAGTCGCCTATTATCTTTTTTTCTTGGGGAAAGTTTGTAAAAAAAAAAAATGAATAATAAAAGCTGTATCGTTGCTATTCTTTTTCTTCATAAAAAAAAAAAAAAATATCGTTCGTTAGCGTTTCCCCCTTTTCTTTTTCCTTCTCTCTCTCTCTCTCTCCCTTCTCCTCTCTTCTCTTTCATATTGAAAAAAAGTTTTATTTTTCGTTCGTTTCCCTTTCTTCTCCTCTCTCTCTCCTCTTTCTCTTTTTCCTCCCTCTCTCTCTCCTCTCCTCTCCTGACATTCGGCAGAGAACAAGATGACCCCAGACGACGTCATCTGGAGCATCAAATCCTCTGTTTTATTCAACGCGTT